>JBAMHZ010436954.1:0-10382 GCA_037177395.1 Alpinia galanga | reverse complement strand
AGTATGAAATAGTCAAGGGTAAAGAATATCATATCTTCATTAACGCAGCTCTTGTGGGGGACATTCCTCCATAAATGTTAGGAGTAGTAATCTATAGGGGCACCATACCTCATCAATGTTTGTGGAGATTAGTCCTTACTGTCAGGTCGTATGTTTTGAGGTGACATATTGATCGGAATATATAGATATAGAATGTTCTTCCGGAGTAATAGGGTTGAACTAGATGCCTTCTGCCGGGGCATAGATAAGGGTCTCCTACCGAGACATAGGAGATGACCTCTTGTTGAAACATAAGAGATGACCTCTTGTTGAAACATAAGAGATAGTAAAAGAACGACGGGAGACACCGAAAGTGTTCAGATAGTGCTACTTTGATGCTCAAGTCAGAAACATAAAGAAGAAGAAGATATAGTAAGCAAAAGAAGAATCAGCCCCTTTCCAGTAACCTCGAGTCCCCTTATATAGGGGTGTTCTGACAGTAGTGTTTGGGTGGCAGCATGTTCTAACAGTAGCATGCTCTGACAATAGTATGAAATAGTCAAGGGTAAAGAATATCATATCTTCATTAACGCAGCTCTTGTGGGGGACATTCCTCCATAAATGCTAGGAGTAGTAATCTATAGGGGCACCATACCTCATCAATGTTTGTGGAGATTAGTCCTTACTGTCAGGTCATATGTTCTGAAGCGACACACTAATCAAAATATATATATATATATATATATATAACGTTCTTCTGGAGTAGCAGGGTTGAACCAGATGTCTTCTACCGAGGCATAAATGAGGGTCTTCTGCCGAGACATAAGAGATGGCCTCCTGCCGAGATATAAGAGATGGTCTTCTGTCGAGACATAAAAGATGACCTTCTGTCGAGATATAAGAGATGACTTTCTGCCGAAACATAAGAGATGATCTCCTACTAAGACATAAGAGATGACTTTCTGCTGAGACATAAAAGATGGCATCCTACTGAGACATAAGAGGTGACCTCCTGTCGAGACATAAAAGATGCTCTCCTGCTGAGATATAAATAAGGGTCTCGTGCCGAGACCCGTTCCATTGCAACCTAACTGAGTTACTTTCTGGTCCGGCTAACCTTAAGGTCTTGAATAGTTTTCACCCGTATCAATTTATAATTTATTCAACGTTTTAATCCTTATATATATAGAGAGAGATTTTTGATATGATGAGTAATTCATTTATAAGCATATATGAGTATTTTTATTATCTACTATCTAATTAAATGAGTATTATAGTTTAATTTTTAAATTTTAAAAAATTAAATAATGAATAATAGAATTGTTCAGAGTATTAACTGATGAATTGCTCATAGTCGAAGGGCATCGTTGAAATCAAATCCGTTTTCTCGATGTGACGCTGCATGTGGGCCTTAGCAGTCTCCTCAGATCGATTTGTGAACATGGTAGCTTGTCAACAGCTGGGTGGACTGTACGTCTACAGTCGAGGAGATATTTCATTTCCCTGTTAAAAAATTACTTGCCATGCAATCTACACGTGGAAATATTTTATAATAATTTATCAAAAAGCACAGATAAACTAAATCAAATTTTTAAAAAGGCACACTTTATTTTTAAAATTTATAAAAAAGTACACTTAATTTCTACATTATACATATGTCAATATTTTTTTTTTCTTCTCTTTCTTCTCTCCTTTGCATGTAATTTTTCTCTCTCCTCTTAAATTTTTTTTCATTTGACGTTAATGCAACACAATGGTGTTGGTCTTTAAGAGACTAGCACCACACTGGTGTTAGTCTCTTGAGATCAGCACCACCACCATGGTACGATGGTGTTGAGTTTTTTTAGTACTATTTGATATGAGACTAGTGTGATACTAGTTCAAAAATCAACATCAAATGATATTGATTTTCAAAACCCAGTATGCTTGTACTGATTTCAAAAACCAATGCCAATTAATAGTGTTGGATTTTTTTCCAACACCACTAAATGGTGCTGGGTTTTGAAACCCAACACCTGGTTTTGAAACCCAGTAACAAGTGGTGCTGGTTTCGAAAATCAGTATCATCAAGTGGTGTTAGGTTTTTTTTAGTACTATTTGGTGGTGTTGATTTTCAGAGCATTGCAGAAATTTATATGAGTTGGAATGAATTCAATCAGAGTTCTCTAGGTCCATTAATGAGTTTTGATTGAAACCCATTGATAGGCTTAGAGGATTTAAATTTTTGAAAAGTTGATATGTAATGGACGAGGTAGTGCAATGAAGAAATTTATGATGTCCATGTCTAATTTCGACATCCCAACGATAAGTTATTTGTATGTGTCAATTGTTTTAAAGTATATTTTGAAAACCTTCTGATCACTATTGTTAATGATTTTGAGCTGCTTTTTTGAGCACATATAGATTATGAGACACTTGAAAAACTTGTAACATTTGGAATGGGTTCGGAGTTTTCTAGGTCCATCAATAGATTTCGACCTAAACTCATTGATGGGCCTAAGATATTTAGATTTTTGAAAAGTTGACATGTAGTGAAAAAGAGTGGTACAGTGAAGATATTTATGATGTTCATGCCTTGTTTTAATATTCTTACGATAAGTTATATGTCAATTAAATTTTTCTCTTTTATTTGTATACACATAACACCATGATAGTGCTGAATTTCAAAAATCAGCACCATCAGCGGTGCTAGTTTCAAAAACCAACACCACCAGTGATACTAATTTCGAAAATCAGCACCACCAAGTGGTGCTGTTCTTTTTCTGCACCACTTGTGGTGTTGGATTTTGAAACCCAACACTACAGGTGGTGTTAGATTTTGAAATCCAACATCACAGGTGCTGCTGTTTTTTTTTAGTATCATTGGTGGTGCTGATTTTTGAAATTCAGCACTACCAATGATACTATCATGGTGTTGAAGGGGAGCTTTCACGCAACGGTAAAGTTGCTGCTTTGTGGTCTAGAGGTCATAGATTCAAATTCTGGAAACAGCCTCTTAAAAAAAAAAACAGGATAAGGTTGTGTACAATGGATCCTTCCCTGGGATCCCATATAGCGGGAGTTTCGTGCACTGGGCTGCCCTTTTAGCACTATCATAGTGTTGATTTTCGAAATCAACATCACAAGGGTTATTGTATATATACAAATAAAAAAGAAAAATTTAATTGATACATAACTTATCATAGGAATGTCAAAACTAAATATCTTCAGTACTGCCCTTATTCATTGCATGTCAAATTTTCAAAAATCTCCTTAGGCTCATTAATAGATTTTAGTCAAAATCCATTGATGGACCTAAAAAACTCCGATCGGACTCATTTCAAATATTACAAGTTTCTCATGTGTCTCAAAATCTATATGTACTAAAAAAACAGCTCAAAGTTATTAATAATAGTGAGCTCAAAGTTATTAACAATAGTGATGAGAAGGTTTTCAAAATATATGACTTTAAGGCAATTGACACATACACATAACTTATTGTAGGGATGTCAAAATTAAACATAGGCATTACAAATATCTTCGTTGCACTATCCTGTTTTATTACATATCAACTTTTCAAAAATCTAAATCCTCTAAGGCCATCAATGAGTTTCCGTCAAAACTCATTGATGGACCTAGAGAATTCCGATTGATTCCATTTCAACTCCTATCAATTTCTATAATGCTCTGAAAATCAACACCGCCAAATAGTACTGAAAAAAATCTAGCACCACTTGATGATGCTGAATTTCAAAACCAGCACCACTTGGTGCTGGGTTAGTGCTGGATTTCGAAACCCAGCATCATTTGGTGGTGTTGGAAGAAAATCCAATATTATTAATTGGTGTTTTTAAAATCAACATCATTATACTGGGTTTTAGAAATCAATACCATTTGATGTTGATTTTTGAACCAGCACCACATTGGTCTCATACCAAATAGTGCTAAAAAAAATCCAACACTATCATACCGTGGTGTTGGTCTCTTGAGATTAGCACCACCATGGTGTTGGTCTCTTAAAGACTAGCACCATCGTGATTTTTATCAGCATTAATATCAAATGAAGAAAAAAAATTATTTAAGAGGAAAGAGAAAAATTATATGCAAAGAGAGAAGAAAAAGTCAATGCATTGACAGGGTAATGCAAGAATTAAGTGCGCTTTTCGGAAATTTTGAAAGCATGGTGTGCCTTTTATGAATTTGATTACTTTACATATGTCCTTTGGTAAATTGCCCAAAAAACAAAGTTTCCCCAATTGTTTTAGCATTGTCATTAATTATGTACACAAAAAGTTTCTGAATTTTCGCAATTGAAATTGAAAGTTGGAAGATGCAAACCATTTTATTTCTGCTGCATGAGATGCTCTATAACATAATCAGATGCAAACCATTTTATTTCTGTCTGTTAATTATCTCTGTTGAACTTTTAGGAGACAAGTGATTGCATTGTTGCTTAATTTTATTTGATTTTAATACTGCTTTTTTCATTGCATGTTTCTACAAATTCATTTCACTAATTATACATTTAATAACACTTGTAGCACAATCCAGAAGATTCAATTCTTTATATGATTTTTTCTTTGTAAAGCTAAGTGGTAATTTGTAAGTAATCATTACTAGTGTTTAAAATGTGCAATGACTGATTACCTTGTACGCCAAAGAGCTTTCAAGTGTTTAATATAGATTAATTGCTACAGTGTCACAGCAAAAATCACCTAGCACCTTGCAACGCCAAGATCCAGTACAAACTCAACCAGCAGGTCCTCCCATCGCTCTTGTTTCCACATCTCCAGCCCAACAGCCAAGAAGGTATCACTGGTCCCATGCACTTGTTGCAGCTGGGGTGCTTGCTGCTTCAGGTTTCGGTAGTGCTGTTCTTGTCAAGGTACTCTTGTTGTTTTGTATCCTTATGCCTAATAAATATTATATAGAATGTAGAACTAATCTCTCTTAAATTTTTTCATTAGTTATTTGTTAGAATTTTGCTCGTGTGTTTTTTATTTTCTTTTATAGAATGTGTTTATTCCTTGGCTGAAAGCATGGATCAAGAAAGTTGTGGAAGAAGAAAAAGAATCTGAGATGGGTAGTTTGAGCTCTAAACTTGCTGAAGAAGCATTAGAAGCTGCAAAAGCAGCTGCTGCATCTGCTGCTGTTGTTGCTAAAGCGAGTCAAGAATTGATAAGCTCTAAAAATGAAGGTGTACTAATTTACTCTTATTTTAAATATTTTACATATTGTTTCTTATTGTCCTCTTCGATCTTTCTTCTGCCATTAGAGAAAAAGTTCTTTGAGGCTTTCATGGGAGCACTAGATGTTCAAGTTAAGGAAATGAAATCCATGGGTGATGCTATTCGAAGATTGGAAAGCACAAGGGACATCAGATTCTCCGAAGACAAACTTATACAAGAGAATATCATGCATACGACTGGGAATGGTGAGTTTAAAAGAATTTATCCCTGTAGTCTCGTGTATCTGACTGATTTCAGTCAAATGATTTGTGTCCAGCAGTTGAAGTTGTAGAGGATTTTGAATTTGTTATATGGAACTGTTAATTGAATAATCATCTCTTAGTGGCTAGTCATCCATAGTAATAGTTAATTGATAATAATAGAGTTGCACAAAACTAAACTGAATGATTTGGTGACGGTTCAGTACATCACATCTAGCTCACTATGGCCATTTGTCTGATCAGAAAATCTGTGTAAACTAGATTTCACAAAACTAAACTGAATGATTTGTTGACGGTTCAATACATCATATTTAGCTCACTAAGGTCATTTGTCTGCTCAGCAAATCTGTGTAAAGTATCTTCTGGCGAAATTTTCAAGGGGAAATAGATTATTTATATGGTTGTGATACAAAATATTTTCTAGTCATTCCTTTTGACCAAATGTTGTATCTTCCATCGGTTGGATTCTCTCCTCATGGCCTCTGATGATTCATCCTCCACAGGATCAGGTTCGTTGGCAGTGAATATATATAGGCATTATATTTCTGCACACATATGTCTGGGTGTGTTCTAAGCATATGTATTTCCCATTACCTTGAATTCCCTATATAAATTTATATATACACATTATGTCCACACATATACCCCACCTTGTGGGATAAAATTTGATTGTTATTGTATGCCCGCACATATCTGCTTGCACTAGAATCTCAAGGCCCCAATATGGAAGGCAAATGATTTATCAGTAATCTTGTCGTTCTACTGTTCACATTTCATCTTGTCTAAATGTAGCAAAGTAAATGATTGATTATACCTTTTTTTTTTTCCAAAAAAATGTATTAAATGCAATCTCAATGACACTCATTTTGGGATGACCATCAGGTGTAGCTAACAACGCATGGAGAACTTCTCAGGTCAAACACTCGTATGCCAGTCTTTTTTTTTTTTAACTTTCATCATGCAATTTTGAACTCTGCTTTCAACAGAGTGCCAATGATCCTATTGCCCACAGATTACTCATTCATTCATTGTTTAACTTTTCAGCATGTTAAAGTTAACAGCCCACTGAATGCCAACTATGGACCAGGTTATTATTATCAATAAATTTCCATATTTTTTGTTAAATTTTTTAAAGCCATTCTCGCTTATCCTGTGGTGACTGATAGTGAGGTCTTCACCACCACCTGTGTTAAGGGAATCTTCATCAGCAGCTAACAGGAACTCGTACACTGAGGTATGCAGTTTTACTGCGATCACATATTCATGTAGTTCCAAGTAAGCTCCACTGTTTAAGATTCTCAAGTTAGTTTCTTAACTTTTAGATTTATCTGTGTACTTTATTAGATATTTGAGTGTAGGTGCTCTGCATAAAAATATGCACCTTTTCTTTAAAAGCAGATAAATAGGTAATTGTAATTTGAACCTCATTATCATGGCTATTTGCAATTTTTTTTATTTTTTTCCCTCTTTAAGCAGCACAAAATTTAATGCTATTGAAGGACTTGTCTAATTAATTTGTCATCTGGTGCATGAAAATGAATTTGATAATGAAAGGAAGCCTTAATGTAACGGTAAAGTTGTTACGTAATATGTCACGAAAATAATCTCTTACAATGCAGGATAAAATTATGTACAATAAATATTTCTTCGGAAACTCACATTGGCGAAAATTTTGTACATCGAATTGTCCTCTATGCTGTTAAACCAAAAGCTATCATTATATTCTCAAACCTAAGTAACCTGAACTTGTAACTTTTACAGATGTAAGGAAATCCATCTCCGTATTTGATTAAGCTCAAGTTGCTTAAGATTAATGAGAGACTAGTTCATCATGCTTACATTGTAAAAATACAAAATGTTTTACAAAATGTTGCCAAATTGGCGATATTTAGTTTGGTTGAATATATCTAGAAAAAATTAGGGTCTGTTGTAGGTCAAACCATACAATTTGTTAAACATTGGTTGCTAAAGATATTTGATTTTCTGAATTAATAGAAATTAATTCTTAACTTCTATTCAAGTGTAAATCAATTGCCATCTATTACTTGACAAGGAAAGATAGAGGATGATATCGTGTCGACTAAATGAAGGGAATTCTAGATTTTATATAATCATCGTGTGCCATTTGGACTAAAATGAAAATTTTATGAAATTATGATATGATTTATCATAAAGTATTTCATGTGTTAATTAGTTAGAAAGAAAAAAAGAGTACAAAAAAATTAGGGTGGTTTAGATATGATGTCAAGATGAATGTGGGGCCATGAAAAAAAAACACTGCTACCCTAGAGCAAGTGGATGTTATTTAATACTACAACAACAACAACTAAGCATTGTCCTATTAAGCGGATCGATTGGGATTACTTCAAACGATCTAGCTAAAAATTTGGAGGTTGTTCATAACAAAATCTGTCTGTCCACAAAAATCTCATCAGATCAGTATCAATCCTTGAAAAAGGAAAACTTGGCCCTTAGAAACGAAATTTCTTGTCTTAGAAAGTCTATTGCAGCATTGGAAGTAGACTTGCTAAAACAAAAGACTTTGAAAACAGAACCCTTCGGGGAAATAGTAGAAGAGGTAAGGAAGAGCTTAGTAGAGGTTAAGCTTCTCCTTAAAGAAGTAAAAACCCAGATAGGTGTATGAGTGATTTGAATTCTTCACCCTCATACAAGAAAGCTTTAGTAGCAACTGAGTCAATTGAGGCACCTTCTGTAGGTTTCTTTAAACCATCAGAAGCCAAAACTACTTTTGAAGGGCAACGAACTATCATCAAACAAAATAATACACTGTTGGCCTTAATTATTGATTTGCAGAATCAAGTCAAGGAAATTAACGAGCAGCTGTTAAGCATTAAACGACAGCAAAGTGTTACAGCCAATACTCCTTTACCAAGCAAGGAGTTGGAATCATCAATTGACAACTTGACGAAGAAACTGGGAGGTCTTAACTTGGGAACAGAACCAGTTATCCCAAGAAAGAAGGGTTCTATTCTTGTATATAAGAATCCTTCTGACATATTACGTTCAGAAAAGAACAAATGAATCCCAGAACTAGTATCTCCTCCAGACCACCTGCGGTCACGCAACCACGCAGGTTTTAAGCACGGATGATCAAATTCGGGATTACAGAAGAAATCAACGGAGGCTTTACAAATTACAGCGAAGGATTAGTCCGAGGCAAAGGCACTTTAGAAGAACAATAGAAAGTCAGTTGAATCCTGAAGAACAACTAAGTATTTCCCGAACACAACGTGCTGGTATGGTACCTGCAGAAATCCTGTATTCTACTGGGTTTCAGCCAACTTTGCACAGGGTATACCAACACTATTCAGAGGAGGACATCTTATGTGTAGAAAATTCTCAGATAGATCTGCCATTAATCACGCCACAAAGTCATCAAGCTATCCGAGATGCAGGTTTTCATCATATTCATTTGGGGCTTGTAATGATTAGACTATATACTTTACACAGAAGAGATGCAGGAGTTGCAGCCCTGGCAGTTCTTAGAGACACAAGATGGCGAGGAAATCGATCTATCATTGCAACTATGGAGATAGATCTGACAAGCGGTACACAAATGGTCTATGTAATCCCAGACATGATGATCAACACTGAAGATTTCATCAGTCACATCGAAGTGTCTATTCAAACCCGTGGCTACCAAGAATGGCAGGGTGGAGTCAGTAATATCCTTATTACCAGAATGATGATTGGAAGATTGACCAACACAAGCTTCACTAATTTTGCTTATAATGTACAGCATGTTGCAGAATACCTGGCTAGCAGAGGAGTAATAGCACTACCAGGTACTAGATTCACTACAGAAGAGTTACAGCAACAACAATGGGTGCTACGACCAACTCAGAGGCGTAATCCAGTAGCACCATCAGAAGTTCTAACCCGCACTCTATTGGATGGGAGTGTATCTCTGCAGTTCCAAGGCTACCATGCTATTTCAAGCGAACGACCAGCCCAAGTGAATGAAGATGATATTGAAGAAGGGGAAGAGTTATTTGCAGTAATAACTACAGAACCAGTTGAACCAACCTTTCAAGCATATAGATTAAATTCTGATGCTGTGATACCTCAACGAAAGACAGCAGGAGCGGCTGGTTATGATTTAACTATTTGCAGTAATCATATTATTTATGCAGGGGAACGACACCTTATTTCTACAGGGCTCATTCTTGCTATTCCTCATGGGCATTATGGCCGAATAGCAGCAAGATCCAGTGTAGCATGGAAAAAGGGGATTCAAATTGGAGCCGGCGTTATTGATGCCGATTACAGAGGTGAAGTTAAAATTCTAGTGTTTAATACCTCTAACCAAGACATTGTCTTATCTCGAGGTGATACTATAGCACAAATAATTCTTGAACGGATTAGTACCCCTGTTATACAAGAAGTCTTAGCACAAGAACAACTTGGGAGTACTCAGCGGCATATGCAAGGCTTTGGGTCTACCGATCCACCACAAGGCCAGGAAAGTCTTAATCTACCATCACAGGCAAAGCTTTCATCTAATATTCTTTCAGGAACTCCTACATCAGCACCAGCTCCTGAACCCGTTCAATTAGGCAGCCCAGAATGGGAGGCCTTGATGGATAAACTCTTGCCCAAACCTCATCCTGGTGAATATCTGGCCGGACCATCTGAAATAACCTGCTTTAATTATTTGCGGAACAGACTTGAGGAAGCCGAAGCTGATGACGAATATACTCAATTTCTTCTACAACATATTTCATCAGAGCATATATTGACTTTATCAGACGATGTCAATAACGAAGAATAGGTCAACCCATTTGCGGAAGGTGATGGGAGGTATTCTTCATCTAATTCTGATTCTGATGATATTTCTGATTTTTCTGAAGGCTCTAATATTTCCAATAATGATGAGATTCGAAGCTGTAAAAGGACAGCTATTGATTATAGACGATCTTTACAAACTTCATGGAGAACAGCCAGGGACTATAGG
>JBAMHZ010436943.1:0-10383 GCA_037177395.1 Alpinia galanga | reverse complement strand
TTAGCCACTAGACACCTATCATGGTCAACTTTAGGGATGACTTCCTTTGTGACCTTGGTTTTCCTAGACCTATGATTAGTTCCATAGTTAAATGGAACATCATGGTAGGTTGGCTTAACCTCTTTGGACTTAAGCTTGTAACTTAGGCCTTTCTTGTCCTTATATGATCCCTGCCTACCAAGACTTAGACCTTAACTCCTTGACCCTTGACTTAGATTTGTCATTTTTACAAGGGTCTTTTCTAATTTTTCAAGCCTTGACCTCAAAGCTTGGTTCTCTAGTTCCAATTTTCCAAGTTTTGAATTTTTATTTTTTCTTTTGGAATTCCTATTTCTAGGCATATGCTTAGATTTCTTAGGATTTTTCTTAATTGTGATATTCTTAGGGTTAACTACCCTAGAATGGGTGACTCCATTATCTCATTTTGAATGCTCCTACGTGGGTATTAACCAACATCTCTACTTACACATGAGGACATTTTCCTTCCGTCTTTAGATCATAACTCATACAATCTATCATATTACCACACTAGGCTTTTATATAGGGTTGAATGTCGTGCGACTAGCGAGTACACCTGCAAATAAAAGATTGCTCTATGCACCTGTTAAGATGATTGAATAGTCATAAAAAAACTTTTTGGACCTCAAATCCAAGATAAATTACATTCGTCAAGTTACTTTCCTCATCGAAAGTAATCCTCAGATTTTGCTCGATATTATATTTACTAATATGTTTAATCCCTACATTGATGAACATAAAAAATTATTCGATGAATATAAGATAATGATGCAATGTCAGTTGGTTTTCCTTTTTCAAACTTGAATTTATCAATCTTAATTCAGCTACTTTCTTATTCCTATCCCTCATACATTAATTTATGTTTTGAGCCATCATTAAACAGACTAAAGTAACAAACACTGAATTAAAACTTCAAGAAATAGTCAAAAGTTATAAGGGCATAAAAAATCCCACCTAGAGAATCTCAGGTCTTACACAGTGGGGCTCGAGGATATCAAGTTATTGTCTCAAGTAATATGACTCTCACTATCCCTAGTCGTCTTATCATATGTGGTATGAAACACATGTCATAATATTATTCTCTCATCTCTCAACAGGACATATGTTAGATTTCTTTAACATTGTACTGATATGAGACTTGGTCTACACATAAACTATACCCAGAGATTACAGAGAGAGTTTTTTTAGAGACAATATCACAACTCGTACGTGATATCTAAGATCTTAAACCTAGCTACTCACATACATCATGGATGTGGGTACTTCCATGTCGATCATGTCACATATGACCTCATCCTAAAAATGTATTAGGGCGACTTAGATTCTAGCAGAGCTACTCTCAATGTTTTTAATAGCTAGAAACTATATCATCTCCACTCTAACCTACAACGCACAAATCGCCTCTTCCATAACACAAAGAGAAATTTATAGTTCCTTTGAGATATCAAAAAATCATTTTCACTGCTCTCCAGTAATCCCTTTCAGGATTTTCTTGATATTTGCTTACTAGACCAACTACATAACCTATATCCAATCGTGTACACGTCATTGGGTACATTAGACTTCTAATTGCACTGGAGTAAGATACTTTACTTATTTCCCTTATTTCTTCCTGAGTTTTAGGACACATTTCTAAGCTTAGATTATCACCTTTGGTGATCTAAGTATCTATGAGATTACAATCACTTATCCCAAAGTGTTTGAGAATTTTTTCCACTCATCCCAAAGTATTTGAGAATTTTTCAATATAGGTCCCTTGTGAAAGAGCCAATAATTTTCTCGAACGATCCTTTCAAATATATACTCTAGGAAAAACTCAACTTCATTCATGTATTTCATGTCAAAGCTAGATGAGAATTATATTTTAATGGTTATTAAATATTCAATGTTGTTCTCAGCCAACATTATGTCAACTACATATAATGATAAAATTACTAAAAAGTTATCAGACCATATTATAAAATCATAAGATATCTCCTCTTCATAAAATCTTAGGTACCACCGCCTGAATAATTGCTTTAGGCCATATATTGACTTCTTAAGTTGATAGACCTTATCTTTTTGACCTACTAGAATGAATCCAGGGGTTGTTCCATGTAGATCTTCTCATCTAGAATTCTATTAAGGAAAGCGATCTTAACATCCATCTGGCATAACTCTAGATCTAAACTAGCGATAATTATCAAAAATAAATGAATCAATTTAAACTTGACTACAAGGGAGAAGGTATCCTCGTAGTCAATACCCTTTGTCTTCATGTAACCCTTGGCTACCAGACGAACCTTATACCTCTCGATCGATCCGTCGACCTTCCTCTTAATTTTGAGAATCCTTGTTCCCAATGATCTTTTTATCCTCAGGTAAGTCAATTAGATCTCAGACCTCGTTGTCTTTCATTGATTTTATTTCTTTCTGCATAGATTGTAACCATTGATCCTTTGTTGAACCCTCGAGAGCCTCCCTGAGTGTCCTCAGATCTTCGTCATCCGTCACAATGAGAATCTCATCCTTAATCAAAAAACAACAATGCAGTACATTTTTTTACTACTACTACGAGGAGAGAGAGCCTCCACACCTTCATATGGACAACTCCCACTATGATCAAAATCTATAATAGAGTCTTGAATCCCATTTCTAGTCTCAGATAAGCCACTAGGCTCATCCATCTCATAGAATGTGAAGTCTCGATCGATTTCTCCTCTCTTAGAAAAATTGTTCTCGAGAAACATGGCATCATGAGACTTAATCTCAGTTATAGTCTTGTCCGTATGTTCTCCTAGGAACACACGTCCCTTGGAGTATTTAGAGTACCTGATGAAGATACACTTCTTTCCATGCGGACCTAACTTACCGTACTAGTGCGAGGAATTATTAACATATGCAGCATAATCCAATGACCTCATATGGCTAAGGACATGTTGTCTCCCTATCCAAAGTCCGTATAGAATGCTGATCACAGACTTCGTTAGAACATGATTAAGAATGTAGGTTGCAATCAGTAACGCATCCCCCTAATGGGAGATAAGCAAATTGGTCTAGGCCATTATAGACATCACTATTTCTAATAGAGTCATATTCTTTCTCTCAGATACTCCTTTCTATTGAGGAGTAATAGGAATAGTCAACTGTCTCGTAATATCTTTCTTGAAACAAAGCTATTTAAACTGCTCAGACAAATACTCACGCTCCTGATCAATTCTTAAAGTTTCATTGTCAAATTTAGCTAATTTTTAACCTTGCTAATAAACTTCCTAAATCACTCTAGTGCGTTATACTTGTGCGAGATTAGATAAGTGTAACCAAAATGCATGTAGTCGTCTATAAATATAATAAAATACATGGGTCCGTTTCGGGCTCTCATATTCATGGGTCCACAAATGTCAAAATGAATCAATTGCAATAGAGTCTGAGCTATCATTGCTTTCCCAAATAATTTTCTCATAATTTTGTCTGCTATGCAAAACTCACACAAGGGAAATTTAACCTTGGTTAGCGAGCCCAACAAGCCACTCGCTATTAACCAACCCATTCTCTCTTCCCCTAGATGGTCAAGTTTGCTATGTTATATAATTACATCATCTACTACACTATCAGATGCAAAGGCAATAGGAGAAGAAGGATAAGACTCATGAAATAAAATCAAATTCAGTACATAAAGTCCCTCATAAACTAAACTAGAACAAACTAAAGAACTATCATAAGAGATGGAAATTCTAGAGTTTCCAATTAAAACATAGTATCCTAACTGGTCTAGACATCGAACAGTTACAAGATTCTACCTAATCTTTGGAGCATATAATATGTCATGAAGATGCAAGACTTGGTTACCTTATAGCAAAAACTTGCAAGTATCAATCCCTCTCAACTCCACATATGCCCCGTTCCCTATATATAACCTTTTCGTATGGGGAACGGTGGAATTCCATGTATGCACTCCTATCACAAGCTACATGGTTTGTAACTTCTAAGTCTACAATCCATAAACGAGAAGTGTTAGTGAACATCACATTAGATGACACATAACTTAAACCATGTAAATAAGAAAGATGTACCTTTTGCTCACTACACTCGTGTGCGAAATGCCCAAGCTTGCCATATACATAACATCAGACATTGCTCTTTCTGAGCTCCTTTTTGTGTTTTTATCCTTTCTCATTGGTCTTCACAAATGACTGCTTCTTGCCATGACCTTTGATCTTCTTCTCATGCTTGCATCACTTTCACTTTATATCCTTGGAGTCCTTACTCGACTCCTCAAAGTAAGCATGACCTGAAACAGACCTGGTCACCTCCTGGCATTCCTTGAGCTCTTAATACCTATTCACATCTATGAAAGTATGAATACTCTAAGCATGTGTTAGATATGTCTTAATTATATCCTAGGAGTCAGGTAAAGACTAGATCACTCCTAGTACTTGAAGCTCATTAGACATAAGCTTCCCTATATTTTCAGAGAGACAATCATACTTGACATATGCATTGAATACTGCTTCATAGTATGATCTTGCTTCTTCTTGTATGTGATAAAATTATAGGTCAGCATCCTCAACTTAGGAGCTAATGAGGCACCAAAATTCTCTTTTAGAGCAAGCCAGACTGACATAATAGTAGGACTGCTCATATATTGGGATTAGCTCATCGTGCATACTACTAAGAAGGATTATCCTAACTTGGTCATCCTTATTTTTTTAAGCACGATATACTTCTTGATCCCATCTTGCCTGTGTTGTGGTAACCTCTCTGGGGTCCACCATCTCATGTTTAAGAACCTCCCTGAGTTCTTATTTTTTGAAGATAAATTGAACCTTCTAGTGCTAAATTTCATAGTTGTCACTGTTCAACTTGTCTCCTTTCACGAAATCTATTATGATAGTCTTTGTAGAAACTGTCTCTATCACACAAAATAGAGAGACATTAGTGACAATTGATGCTTAATATCTCAATTTTGTGTACCCTAAAAATCATCAAGACCCAAATGACTCGAGTACAAACCCCAAGATGAGCATATGAGTTAATGGACACCATACACCACAATTCAGGATTACATCTCACCATTTGGATTAAGATGTGGTACATAATTAGTCACATTTATAACATAATGTCCTTAAAAATTAGAAAATAATTCCAATTTTAGGTAAGCCTACATGCCGTCATGAGGGTCCATGCATCGCTAAACACCAGCGATGCTTCTTCATGCACCTTGGAGTTACCTCCTCATCTTCCCCTTGACACTCGGCTTAGGCTAGACTGAGTGGGCTTTGCCAACTCTAGAAGTTTGACTCGGCTTGTTGAGTCCGAGTGGATTTCAGACTCGGCATGATGATTACCCACGTGGCACGTTTTGACATATTGAGTCCAGATTGGTTAGTGAGTCTTGAGTGCACTTATAAAGTAGAACCACCTGGTAGCAGTCGACATGACTTGGACTAGTGCTTGTATTACTCGACATCACATTATTTTGGAACATGACAGTTCTCTCACGAACAACGGCGATTACTAAAATTTTTGTTGTTGTTCTTCGTGTTCTTCATGAGAAAACTATCACTAAACATTTTACGATGATCTAGATGGAGATTATGAAAGGATTCATGAAATTCATCTGTGATCCGAACTCTAAATTCTAAAAATTTATTTCTAACTTATGCTGATACAAATGTTAGATAAGTTGACTCTATCTCATAGCGAAAGCATATTTTTTTCTTTAGAACCATAAAAGGATTGAGTTCATAGTATATCTCAAATAATGATGTATAAAGCTCAAGAAACTGCTAACTCTAATCACAAATAACTTGAAGTCGAGATAATAGTCACATATATCGAACTATTACCACAACATTTTAGCCCTTAACTTGGTGATTGTGAGATAATAACCATCTTGTTCTTCTCAATGAGATGAGAGTTCTGTCTACACTTTCTAAAAATATATATTTCCCTTCTCTCACTCACTCATATACTTCTCATACGAAGTATCTATATGGTAGGTTTCAAGAATATGAGATAATGGGTCACCCATTACCCCATGACTCCATTATTCCATTTTGAATGTCATTATGTGGGCATTAACTAACAACAACAAAACTAATCTTAAATTTAACTATCACTTACTCGATGAAGTTATCATATTCAATGGCTTTGCTTTGGCCTTCGGGTTGTCAAACTTGGTAATGAGCAAATCAAGAATTTATGGGGAAATAGAAAAGCCAAGAGTTTAGACCTAGTGCAAGGAACAATAAGACAAGAAGGTTATTTTGCTCACCCAAAGCATCCCTTATGGTCACCCTAGATTATAGAGGAAGGTAAACCATGGTACCGAGCATCCTCTTAG
Source organism: Alpinia galanga (assembly GCA_037177395.1). Classification (NCBI taxonomy): domain Eukaryota; kingdom Viridiplantae; phylum Streptophyta; class Magnoliopsida; order Zingiberales; family Zingiberaceae; genus Alpinia; species Alpinia galanga. The sequence continues at coordinate 4,040 of JBAMHZ010436943.1, read as the reverse complement.
GTGGGAGGGCACTCCCCATGAGAAATTAACCCCACGAGTGGAATCAACCATTGCCCAATGAGACAACTCTATTGCCTGAGTACCAACTCAACTATGCCCATGGGGGAAAACTCCCTTAGCACAAGGAACAAGCTCTTACACAAGGAGGCATATGAGTTTTACTTCCGGGAAGATATGTGATGCAAGCACATCCATCAGTTTGATCAAATTTTCTTTTATGATGAGACCCTACTTTATTTGGAGCTATGATGAAGAGAAATTGAGACCTCCAACAATAATTTTTGCATAACCATGGCCCCCTGACATGGACGTGCATCATTCTAGACCCAAATGAAGCAAAATAGAGTTTCAAAAGCTCCCATGAGTTACCTATGGTCATCTCCATGGGCGTGTTCTAGTCTGAGGCTTGATAGGGATATTCTAATAGGGAACACAGCCTGTCCATGTTCCCTTCTAGGACCATGGTCTAGACCATGGCCAAGCCATGGCCACCTTCACGGTCATAGCGCATTGCCTTCGCAAGCCAAGTTAATTAGGGTTTTGATATTTTCATTTATCTTTTAAAATTTTCTATTTGTTATGAAGTTTTCTCAATTTCTAGGTTATTTAAACACAGACTAAGACTCTTATGACAGATGATTAATTTGGTTAACAATATTTCTTTTCATTTAAATCTAGAGGCAGATCCTCTTAGTTTGCGAATTCCCTCCTCCTTCGATTCTTTTGCAATCTCTATTTAAATGTTGCATGTGGAAGGATTCTCATCCCACTGCCCCATCTATGTCAGTTGGTATCAGAGCCCTAGATCCATGGATGGTCATTGTGGTCGTAGTTATAGTCGTGAAAAGTAGGTTCTGACTAAGGAAGTCTTGCACTAAGATCGAAGTCTCCATGAGCTCATCAAGAATCTATAGAGATAAGTCACGAAGTTATCTCAACGTCTATCAATGAAATATCTTGAAGGCCATGAAGTATTTAATCAACATACTACTTCAAGTTTTGAAAATCCATATCATCAAGATCACTGTGGTCATAAAGAATGGTATGGAGACTTTGGTTTTCACATTGAGCTTCTTGAGTTTTCCAAAACCTTACATGTAGAAAATTTTAATGAATAGATTGATGAAGTCAAATAGTTTTTTTTTATTTCAAAGAAGTTCTCAATTGTGCCAAAGTAAAATTGGTAGCCATGATGCTCAAGCGTCGAACCTCCGCTTAGTGGGAAAATTATGGTGCTCACGCGAGAGGAAGGACAAGGCCAAGATTACCGATTGAGAAAAGATGAAGAAGATGATGAAAGGTCATTTCCTCCCATTTGATGATGCTCAACATTTTCATACTTTGAGGTAGGCTACTTGATTAATCAATGAGTATATAGAAGAATCTTACCAACTAGTTGCTCACTATGATTTACACGAGATGGAGGAGCAATCATGGTTGGTTGAAGAAGACATGAGTGACCTCATCTATGACAAAGATGACGTTGACAAAGTACTATATGAAGATAGGTATGAGAAGATAGAGGAGTAGTCTTGATTGGTTTATAAAGACTTGGGCAACCCCATCTACGACGAGGACAATATTGACAAGATACTTTACAGTGATGGCCACGAGACGCTGACTGTTCATAAGAATCATCTCACTCCTAAGGATGAAGTGATGCATAGATGCTACATTTTAATAGAACTACCTAGCAGTATGATCATGAAACTATCAATGATGGATAGGAGAAAACCTATATCAGAGGACAGAAGATTGTACTAGCACCTCGATGAGAGGATTTCACTCATATTTTGGTATCTTCTAGCTTTACTCTTCTTTTTTATGTCTGGTTATTTAAAGGTGATCACACAAGAGAAAGTCTCATATTTCTTACTACTTTTCCTAAGCAATTTTTAGAATAAGGTCTAGATTTATCAGCAAAGCAACAGGTGGGCATGAGTTTGTACACAGTTAAAGACACTAATTCAAACTCAAGGATGAGTTCTTTTCAACCCCGACATCTAATGCAAGCGCATCTAGTAGTTTGATCAATTCTTATTTTATGACACAACCTTGCCTTCTTTGGAGCCATGATGAAGAGCAATTGAGGCCTCCCATAAGGATTTCAACATCCCCATGGCCCCTAACATGGGCATGCATCATTCTGGATCTAAACGAAGTTCTCAAAAGCTCCCACGGGCTACCCATGGTCACCTCCATGAGTGTGTTCTAGTCTAAAGCTTGATAGGGATGTTCTAACAGGAAACACAACCTAGCCATGCTCCCTTCCATGGTCGTTGTACAGATCATGGCCATGGTGTGCTGCTTCCACAAGCCAAGTTAATTAGGGTTTTGATATTTTTGTTTATCTTTTGAATTTTTCTATTTGTTATGAAGTTTTCTCAATTCCTAGGCTATTTAAACAGGGCTAAGGCTTTTGTAAAGGATGATTATTTTAGTTAACAATATTTTTTTTCATTTAAACCTAGAGGTGGATTATCTTTATTTGTGAATTTCCTCTCCTTTGATTCCTTTGCAATCTTTATTCAAACACCACATGTGGAAGGATTCCCATCTCGCTACTCCACCTGCATCAATATGGAAAAATGAAGTTTGATACAAAATGAAGTAATTCCATATACAAACATCTCGATCTAATTTAAAAAAAGGTACCTGGAAATTTTTTACCTAGAATTGATTTAAATAACATCTAGTTTGTTTGCATAGTTCTTCCTTGCAAGAATTGGTACTCGGAAAGACAAGTACATAAAGATCAAGAACTTGTATAGCCAAATATGTATAAAGCAAAGAATACTTACATTTATTTGCAAAGTTTATTGTGAAGTCTATTAATGATATCCAAATGTAGATAATTACAATATCAACACCAATTAATTGTATTTAGTAACGATATCCAAATCATCAATTTCAAAATTCAACTATTAATCCAAAAATATTGATGACATTAATCCCACAAAAAGAAAAATAATCTAACAATATCATTTGAAGAATAACTAAAATATTCAAATCTACTCATCAGTAGTTCTATGATCTTGAGTTTCCTGAGAATTAAAACCATGGGTTGAATAGTTAGGAAAGTAGAAGGACTCACTAATGAATGACACAACATAAAATGAGACATCAATTCTTGCATCGACTTCTCTATTATTGTTTTGACCCGATCTTCCATCAATTGCTCTAATGTCATCATCCGAGCACTCAATTCTTCGTTCTCTGCCCTTAATGCTTGCACTTCAATAGATGAAGAAATCAAACGACCTCTGAGCCTAGGATTACACAACACACGAGCAAAAATGACTTTTGACTGGGAGCCAAGGACATAGAAGGGGTTCTTTTTGGACCTACCAACAATGTCATAATACATATCATTTGTGACATCATGTGATGAAATTTACAGTTCCCCTTCCTCTATAGCAGGCTGAGACATCTGTGCAACTCTGCAGTCATATCATCCTATATGAAAGAAAATAATATTAATAACTAATATACAAATAAATTATTAAATTAAAGAGGTAATAAATTTTAGAAACTTACATCTATAGCCTTTGATCGAGCATCAACAAAAGTGTCATCCTTTCGTTGATGTGCGCTGCGAAATAACTCTTGGCAATTGGATGGTCATTATAAAATACCCTCCTGCATAATTAAATTGGTTAAATTAAAATAAATTCATTGATAATTATAAAAAACTATGTATATAAATTTATTATAAACACATTGATAGCTACTCACATTGATAAATGAAGTGTCATAATAGCATATTCTTAATTATCTTCTCATGCAATTGACCTTATATGGCTCATTGAAACAACACTAGTTTAAAAATATTATTGGAAACTACTACTCTCTATTCAAAATTATAAGATCTAGAGATTATTAGTAATCAACTTCATTGAGTAAAAACAAAAAGCAAATAAGCATTTATTGTAAACTCACCAACTATATCGCATGCTCTACAATCGAGTGTGATCTAGTCATGTGCTTTGTGACTCTTGTAATTAGGCTAGCTACCTTAGTATTTCTAATGTTCCAAGTAG
>JBAMHZ010436924.1:0-10383 GCA_037177395.1 Alpinia galanga | reverse complement strand
CATACGTACCTCGGGAAGAGTTACATGCATGTGTTGTATGCCTCTGAGAAGAACAATTGTGCCACATGGGCTACATGCATGCACTTTGGCATGAGTCAGTTGCGTGTATGCACTTTCGGATGAGTCAATTGTACACATGCACTTTGGGATGAGTCGACTGCATGTATACCCATTAGGATAAGTCAGCTGCATGCATGTTATTTGGAATGAGTCGACTACACTCGAGAGGAGCCACATGTATGACTCAGAAAAAGTGATCGACATACATGCAATCAGGAGGAGTTGCATGCATGACTCAGGAAGAATGATTGACATATATGCACTTAGGAGGAGCAGCATATATGACTTGAAAAGAGGGACTGACATGCATGCACTCAAGAGGAGCCACATGCATGACTCGAGAAGAGTGACCGACATGAATATACTCAGGAAGAGCCAAGAATCTTTATTTAAAAACTCGAATGTCATTATTTATTTTGGATTAATTCTAATATATCATATAGTATTTTTTACAAAAGCTTTAAATAATAAAATATTAATAAAAAATTATATAACGTGTGAAATTAATAAGGATATTCCGGAGACCCTGCAGAACATTAAGCTTTGAGTGGCGTTCTCACTGACCGTGTCGGCCCCACCCCACCCAACCCATTTAGCCCAAGTGGCTTCACCGCCGTTCACCGACACTATCTTATTTCCTGTTTCGCCCTCCACATAATTCGCTTTAGAAGTGGCATCGTTGTGATTCAACATCAGGGTAATATAGTAATTATGCATCACTATGTAATTTGCAGTTACGGTTCCACTAGCCCCCATTTTGTTTTCGTGTACCTTCGATGGAGTTCTACTTATGCGACGCCAACAAAAAACGACAAATTACTCCCATCCAAACCACGCTGGTTTTCAAATTAGAACGAGGCGACGAAGGAACATTCGCCAATTGGGCTGCTCGGACATACTTGTGAACCTTCCATTTTATTGGTGAGTCTACTATTGAAGTTTGGTCCCCTCGGATCTGTTGAATCACGACGAAGGTACATTAACGAGTAATCTAATAATGGTGCATCACCTCGGCTAATTTCTCCCCGCATATGGTGTCCTCTCACTTCCTCGCTTTAATAAGGGCATATATTTAACTTCTCCAGGGGGAGAGAGAGATCGAAGCTCTCTTCATGGCGGCATTGTCTCCCGCATCGATTCCAACCTTCTCCACTCAGTAGTTTGGGCTACGTAGAAGAGAGAGAGGTACACATTCGTAGCTTTTTTGCTTCCTCAATTTTAGCATTCGACATGCGTGCTTTGTTACCATGCAAACTTTCCTATACTTTGGGGGGATTTAGGGTCGGAAGCGGCGACGTAGATTTTTTCGAGCTTTCTTGTTTAATAGTGTGAGATTTTTTAGTTTGATAACTCGCTGTCGATCTGCTGGCAACTTCTGTTTTCTGAGTATAAGATTGAGGCGTATTTTGTTGAGAAATTTAGAACTGGGAATACAAGGAGCCTTTGCTTCTCGTTTTTCCTTCCATGTTTGCAAGAATTCATGGTTTCTTCTTCGTTGCATGTGTGTTGGCAGAAGAATGATATGGATCTATTCGATTATACACTTCTTCCACTGTGTTTAGCAGATTTTATAATTTTTCGATATGTTTAGTTTTTTATGCATGTTTATCTAGCGCAAACTCGTATACTATTGATGCAATAGGTCGCAGTTATTATGCCTGGTAAGTGATATATCTTTGTCATTACAGCTATCAACATGGCTTCTGGGAAATATTCTCGTACGGATTCTAGGACATCATCATCATTCTGTTCAGCGACAACTATTACTGTACTAGTTGCCCTCTGTTTAGTTGGGGTGTGGATGATTACATCCTCAACTAAGTCCAGAGAAGAGGTTCTATCACTTGACACTGAATCTAACATGAGCGATGAAACTTCGCCATCTAGTTTTAAATACACTTCAAGTGATAGGACTCAACACTCAGTAAATGAAGATCAGTTTGACAATGCGGATAAAACTGAAGAGGGAAATTCTATAAAGGGGAATGATAATGGTAATAATGAGAATAATTCTAATACTCCAGACACTAGTGATGGAGAAGACAAAAAGGATAGTGGAACAACTGAGGACAAGGGTGATGAGGTTGGTGGGCAGGAAAATGATGAGGCTGAGAACAATGATGAAAGCAATGAAAACAAAATTGATTCTCAAACAAGTGAAATAGGAGAAGAAGTGGATCAATCCTCCAAAGAAGGCAAAGAAGAGAATCAGCTCAAGGACAAGGGTGAGAATGAGATTTTTCCATTAGGGACTCAGTCAGAGCTTTTGAATGAGACCAATAGTGAGAATGGAGCATGGTCTACTCAAGCTGTGGAATCAAAGAATGAGAAGGATGTCCAAGCTTCTTCATCTTCCAAGGGCCAAAACATAGAATTCAGCTGGAAACTGTGTGATGTAAATGCTGGAGCAGATTATATCCCATGCCTTGACAATGAAGCAACAATTAGGAAGCTTCGAAGCACTAAACATTATGAACACAGAGAGCGACACTGTCCTGATAATGCACCGACTTGCCTTGTTCCACTTCCAGACGGATACAAGCCACCAATTAAGTGGCCTATGAGCAGGGACAAGGTTCAAACTTACGAATAATGTTCATCATTTTCTGTTGGGTTCTTCATCTTGTATGGCTTAATAAACATTCTCTCTTCTTTGAGAAACCACAGATATGGTACAACAATGTTCCTCGGACCAAGCTTGCAACAGTTAAAGGACACCAGAATTGGGTGAAAGTCTCCGGAGAGTATCTCACATTTCCTGGGGGTGGAACTCAATTTAAGCATGGTGCACTTCACTACATTGATTTCATCCAAGAGGTATAGCACGGATTTTTTACATGAATTGTAGCCTTGTTTTCTATTTATTAGTGTACCATGAGGTTTCATTCAAATTCAATGCATGCTCTTGGATTTTTCCCCAATCTTTTGCATCTTCCTCTTGAAATCCTTATCATGCCCCATATTATTTTTATGCTTCTAAATTTTGGTCAAGTAAACCTCTCATTTGTCGGTAATCAGTCTTTCCACACTTATGAGCTTTTTTTTTTTCTGTAGCCTATTTGTAATAAGATAACAATAAGAAGGTGTGCCTCTATAGTTTGTGTTCTCTACATGTATCTTTTCTCCTTTTCTACCACTGAGAAGCTACGGAAGATAACATATTTGTAAATTATTGTCACTTGTTTGGTACTATTCAAAGAAAATATTCAAGGAAATTAATAGGCATATGTATTTCTCATCTAAACTAATTGGGGTGAATATACACATTATCCAGTCACTAAATTCATTCTTTTCTTTCTAAAAAGTACAGTCATATCCTGATATTGCATGGGGGAAACGAACCCGTGTCATCTTAGATGTTGGATGTGGAGTGGCTAGCTTTGGTGGCTACAACTTCGATAGAGATGTCTTGACCATGTCACTTGCACCCAAAGATGAACACGAAGCCCAAGTGCAGTTTGCTCTTGAGAGAGGAATTCCAGCTATATCAGCAGTCATGGGAACTCAAAGACTTCCATTCCCAAGCAAAGTTTTTGATGTTGTACACTGTGCCCGTTGTAGAGTACCATGGCACATTGAAGGTAGCAAGTCTTGGGAACAATTCTATTTTCCTAATAACCAGCTTTTGATCTAGCATAAAAATAACAGGCGGAAAACTTTTGTTGGAATTGAATCGGATGCTGCGACCTGGTGGTTATTTTGTCTGGTCTGCAACTCCTGTTTACCAAAATCTTCCAGAGGATGTTGAAATTTGGAAAGGTACAATTTATTTATTTAGTTACTCTTTTACATCTACCTTCTGTTTTTTTTAAAGGAGTGAGCTTGTCGTTCACCCTATTAGTATTTGAAGCTAGACTTTTCATAAAGGGTACAAAATCCAGTGTCCAACATTGAGCCAATTCTGCTAAAGAAACAAGTGCCAGAATTAAACAAGGTCATGGACAGGTGTTCTCATTCATCTAAAGCTTTGATCGTCTTGCATTATAAAATTTGAAAACCTAGGGAATAACAAATCATAAGGTGTTCTCATTTGTATATGATTTATACAAATCATATCTAACTTTGCATGACTAGAGTTCTCCCTAGCACTAGGCTAGGTGAACCACCAACCATGCATGAGCATCCCACATAGTCCTATCTGCCAGCTAGTTTTGAAGCAAGTCTGCTGCTGCTCAACTACCTGAGCAATTCAGCCTCTCATTCAAGAACAATGTATAATTGGAATCACCCTATACAAAGCAAGGTTTGTCACATAAACACCCTAGGTAATCAAGCTTTGCAAAGAAGTTGACCCTCTCAGTATATGTAAGGGGCCTGTAAATTGAAGGAAAAGGAATACAAGTTTAAGTCCAAGAATCTTCAAGAAGAATTGAGATAGAGAAGAACTCTAGTGTTGCACTATTAGCTCCCATCTGCTAGAGAAGCAAAGGGTTAGTCCTCTGGACTGCCACTGAGATCAACAAGAAGCCCCATGAGTCCATGGGTAAAGATATCTAGAACATCACAATTAAATTCAGCTGTGAGTTTCATTACCTGTTGCTGCTTAGAAAGTCTATTGAGTCATCTCAAGTTCCAACAAAGAAGACAAAAGTTTGATCTACATGGAAGATGGAGACCTATAGAGATATTCACATCTAGAAAAACTACTGAATGAGGGGTCCAATGCCAATTTGGCAAACATGGCATCAGCAGTGGCACCCTTCCCATTCAAGATGAATCTGTCCCCCCTCATGGACATTCATAATATCCGCACCATGGAACCTTTTGGCCTAGGAGAATGTGTAGCTGATCTATTGGAAGATCCTGCAGTAGAAGTGAGCGAAATACCACCCAGAGAAGCATGCCTCTTGTATGTGACCTGTCCAACTATCAGACTTACATCTTCAGAAGTTAGGAGAAGAATGCTTTTGGGGACTGACTATACCAGAGTACTTCTAAGGTCCATCCAATGATCTCTTTTGATTAATTGATCATGGACTGTAGCAAGTTGTTGGCAGACTGCTTGGAGTTTGCTAGGCGATGTCCTGAGCGCACAAGCTAAAATGATGTTCCCTCTTCAAACACCTGTATTAAATGACTTGATTAATACAATCTCATTGCGTGTCCTCCTGTCGAAGCATTTCAGGTATCTTATCCATGAAGATGATCTGAATAAAGATTGGATATTCTCTTTCCTACCCACCAGCTCCTAACACCTGTGCATAGTTGTCTCATTCCATCACCAAAAGGAATAGTGCCGACTAGCCCAAAAAATTGAACTTTCCTGCCTTAGGTGACCTCGAACAACATGACCCATCTGCAGTGACTGCCCTTCTTGAGCACTGGAAACCTTTAAAAGTAGGTAACAACCTCCATCACTGGAGATGAATCCAAAGTTCCCTGATTGGTCTGAAACACAATCTGTGACAAAGTGTGCTTTGGTCATAGGTTTGAAAGTGTTGAAATAATCTCACAGTCCCCAGAAAAGTTTGCTACGCGAGGTTTCTCATGAAGATCTTACTTTCCTCCAAGCCCTCTCTTGTAGTATTCACCTTTCCACAGGGATTGACATTGTTATCTATAAGTCATCGCCCAAATAATTTATTCATCTACGTTCTGATTAATTTGTAGCTACAGGAATTTCAAAGATATAATAAAATTATTTGATTATGTGAAAATGCTTTCTTCCTTTGAAGAAAAAGTCGAAAGGTTAGAACTTATTGTTAAGGATTGCTTAAATTTCTATCCCTGACCAGAATGGAAATTTTCTTCCTAATGAATGATACGGAACAATGCATAGCACATTTAGAATATTTGACCAATAGGAGGGTGTTCTTCAACCTCAATATAGGTTCAAGAAAGAGTTATCATCAATTTGACCTTTGTGAAATAGTTTTTCAAATCTGAACGCATTGTGGAAATTATAGATTTGTTTCTGTGGTTTGAATTGATAATGTAAAAGGTAAACTTAACCATAAAGTCTAATATATGTTAAGACAATTGTGGGTTTACTAGTCTTCCAGCTGGGTACTTCATTCTTGTCAATATTGTATTATTGTTTACTGGGCTTTGTAGCTACTGCAATTATAATTCATCTTTGCTACGTAATTCAAATTCCAGCTATGTCTTCCCTAACAAAATCAATGTGCTGGCAAATGGTGACAAGGAGAAATGACACGGTAAACCAAGTGGGGTTAGCTATTTTTAGAAAACCTTCTGATAATAAATGTTATGAGAAGAGAGCAAAAGACAACCCTCCTCTTTGCCAAGAGTCTGATAATCCAGATGCTGCCTGGTATGTTTGTTGGTTCGACAACTGAATCAATTGGATTTTGCATATTAAATTATGTTAAATCATATCAAATTCAGTCATATCTTTTGTAAACACACAGGTATGTCCCTTTACAAGCATGCATGCACAAATTGCCAGTGAATCCCAGTAGCCGTGGCACAATATGGCCTGAACATTGGCCACAGAGGCTAGAAAAGACACCGTATTGGCTAGATAGCTCTCAGCCTGGCATTTATGGTAAACCTGCACCGGAAGACTATGAAACTGACTATGACCGTTGGAAGCATGTTGTAACTAAATCTTATTCCAATGGAATGGGAATCGACTGGTCTACCATCAGAAATGTCATGGACATGAGATCTGTATATGGCGGGTAAGCAAATTTAACGTTCCTATTTCTTCAATGCATTGAAAGAGTGTTTTATACCTGGTTTCTTTCAGTTTTGCTGCAGCTTTGAGGGACATGAAAGTTTGGGTCATGAACGTTGTCCCAATTGATTTGCCGGATACACTCCCCATTATCTATGAGCGAGGGCTGTTTGGGATGTATCATGATTGGTGTGAGTCATTTAGCACATATCCAAGAACATATGATCTCCTTCACGCAGATCATCTATTCTGAAAACTTAAGAGAAGGTTAGCCCATGAGACACTTCCTGTTTCAATCAGAACATTATTAGCCTTGAATTTTTTTTGCAAAATAGCAAGCATTGAATAGTGGCAAAGGGTGGAAAAACCCTTATGATTCAAAACGTATGTGAAACCTCAAGTTGAACTGACCCTTTTATGGTTTTTGAGTACGTCTTTGAATTGTAAAATATATGAAAGATTGGTTGGGTTTTAAGTTCTATACCTTTCAATAATGTATAAGTTAGCAGTTCTATACTAATTATGTTTACTCAAAACCTCGAGTTGAACTGACCCATTTTTCGGGTTTTGAGTGAGTCTTCAAATTTTGAAAGGTGTGTATATCATTCCATAAATGTCTAAGTTAATGGTTTAGACTAATTATGTTGCTTTGAAGGTGCTCATTGTTGTCGGTAATAACGGAGGTGGACCGGATACTGAGACCCAAAGGGAAGTTAATTGTTCGTGACAAAGCTGATACAATTGATCAGATAGGGAGTATGGTCAAGTCTCTGAAGTGGGACATCATCCTATCTTATTCGAAGGATAAGGAAGGACTGCTATGTGTTCAGAAGTCGATGTGGCGCCCGCAAGAGGTTGAAACAAGCATGCCATTATAATTTTGTTAGTTTTGCTTCAGGATCTACTGTTATCATTTCTCTGATTATTACAAATTTCAATATTTCTTTTTTTCTCAATCTAGCAGAAATGTATTGTATCCTCTCTTATCCCAGATATCAACTTCAGAGACTCTTAAAGCATCCAACTGGGAAATCAAATGGTTTTCGCTCAATGACTATAGTTGAATTGTTAAATATTAATATTTATTAAGAAAAAAAATATTAAATTTAAATTTTTTTAAAGCCTTGAATCAACATAAATAGACGAAGCGAAGTATTGAATATGAAATGATGACTTTAAATTAAAATTGAATTGGCGTGGAGTTAAAGGATCATGTAGATATAAATCAATATCTAATTATATTATATTTGTAGGAATATTTTTTAAAATAAAATGATAAATTTTAAAATATGGATTATTTTTTTCTTAATGTGACGAGCATTTTTTAATTTATGATGAAATTTTTTTATAAGATTAAATTTCAAGATTAATGTCAATTAAAAAATATATAGATTTAAAAATATAGATTTAAATCGAGATCGAGATTCAAAAGGAGATTTGATTGAATCAAAAGTATAGTTGAATTAAATTTTAATGAATTAAATTGATTTTAAATGGATTAAAAACTTTTTGAAGATTTTTGTCTCTCTCTCTCTTTTTAAATACCTTTTCACTTCCACCGCCGTACGCAGCAGTTCCATGGCCGTACGCACGTGCTTCAATCCCCTACTTTTCTCCCTTCTCCTTCTTTATGATCTTTTTTTGTTCCACCATCAAAACCCGGTCTCTTCTTCTTCGTCTTTAAGCAACACAACAGCAGATTTTTCTTTCTTTTCTTCTCTTCTTCAGCAAATTCCAGCCATCGATAACAACGATCCCTTTTTCCTCTACTCGCACCCGATGTCGCTGTAGCAATCGCCGGAGCTAGCCAGGGCCACCGCTGGAGCCATCAGGCTACCAACGAAGCGGAAAAAATTCTCCCTTCCCTCTTCACTATTCCAGTGCCTTTTTTTCAGCCGCAGGAGCCTCTCCTCTTCAAGTTTTTCCGGTGGTAAAAGCAACAACACTTTCCTTCTTATATTCAACAACAACAAACCACTAGCAACAGCCTCAATTCCAACTTCTTTCTTCTCTTCCTTTTTCCGAGAATAGCAGCTCTCAATCCTATTTTTCAAACGAGCACCGGTAAAAACACCATCTTTATTGTTTTTGTCCAACTATCAGCCCTTCTATTGCCCCTTTGCTCTTTATCATTGGACTTGAGAGAGAAACTAGTCAACTACTTCACTTTCTTCATTTTCAAATCTTACGATCATTTCCACGACGACAAAATAAAGGTAAATTTTACCAGGAATTGGCATGAATGATATTGGAACAATGCTTAATTCGTTTAATTAATCATAATATTTGTTTAGGTTAACTGGCTCAAGTGTTTGGTATAAACAAACACCCGTATTGTCTCGCTGGTCAAAGGAAAAGTGCGAAATAAATATTTTTCTTTGTTATATTCTTATATAAGTTGGTTGAATAAAATTACTGTTGCTCCCACGGAAAAAATTGACTGACTAACGAATAATAGAATTTTTATAAACGAGCAAAGATTGATTTGGGGGCGTAAGTCTTTTGAGGATAATTGTTCTTCCATTGCGCTAGTATTTGGTAGGATAAATTTTATTATGATTTATCTCTTTTATAATGTATATAAAATCAATTGATAAAAACATTTGATGTCACCGAATCTTTTTTTACTACAAATTAAAAAAAATTATTATTTGTTTATATCAAAATAGCAGTGGCATGCTCTGTACGAGCTAAATTTGTTGGGAAACTAGTTTTGCTCACCACATGCGAACTGCAACAGTGTGAGAATGAAATATATATAAAAGCCAACTAGATTAACTATACGCATATCTTTGAAATTTTTTTACTAGTGTATGTACATACAATTAATTTGGAGGTCATAATAAAATAATAAAATGTAGAGTGAGTATAAAAAAAAGAAGTGTGTGGTCTAAAATAATAATCTCATAAGAATCCAAAGAATAATATATTGATGCTTGGGGCACTACAAGAACTCATATTTTGATGCATGAAATATAATTTAAAGTTAGAGTATTTTGTGCTCTAATTTTATGTGTCAAGTATACAGGTGCAAAAGCTTGATTGGTGAAGTTCAGAAGTATTTTCTAGCATGATAGTCAGGTGACCTAGAAAGACCTAAAATGATCAGATAGGTAAAGTTCAAAGGCGCTTGAAAGTCATAGATTCTAGTAAGGTGGTTAGTTTTGTTAGTGCCTATAAGATTTATATATCTCCACAATAGTATGATATTGTCCACTTTGGGCCTAAACCCTTATGGTTTTATTTTTAGGTTTTACCCAAAAGACCTCATACCAATAGAGATATATTTTTATCTTATAAGCACATGATCTCTTTTATGTCTTACCAATGTGGGACTTTGATTGTATTCCCAATACTTCTAATAATCCCCCCTCAAACGAAGGATCACATTGGGCTCTTCCTCAAGTCTATCTTTTCTCGAAGGACTTCCTCTGCTTGATGTTTGATCCTCAACCCACTAGGTCTTCCTGCCAACTGTCTGGTCCTCCTGACCCAGCTGGATTTCCTGTCAACTATCTGGTCCCTTGACCTAGTTGGACTTCCTACCAGTTGTTTAGTCCTCCTGACCCAACTGGACTTCCTGCTTGGTGTCTGGTTCTCTTGATCCAGACATGAGGACCCAACTGGACTTCCTGCTTGGTGTCTGGTTCTCTTGATCCAGACATGAGAGCTACACTTCCTTC
>JBAMHZ010436904.1:0-10384 GCA_037177395.1 Alpinia galanga | reverse complement strand
CTAGTCGATTGATGATGCCTTCAGTCGACTGGTAATGATACCGATCGACTGATCAAGATGTCGTTGGGGATAACAGATAGAAATCCTGGAGATCTCGGCTGTCAAAAGCCATTGGCATCAATTGGCGGCGCTGTTACACCAGTCGACTGGCCTTCACTAGTCGACTGATAATGGGACCAGTCGACTGGATGTAGGCAGATTTGGTGATTTTGAGAAAGGCTCACTAAACTTATAAATAGGGAGCCTTGGGGGCTTAAGAAGGTTACAAATTTTGTTGGTAAAATTATAACACTTGCTCTAGCACTCCAAAAGTCTCTCCTATCCCATTCTCTTCTTCCTAAGTTCATTTTCCATCCTTTGTAAGAAGAAGGGAAGTGAGTTCTTGTAAGAAGGTTCTTCTCCATCTTGAGTTTGTCTAAAGGAGAGAATAGTGAAGCTTTGAGGGAGTGATCCACCTTACAGATTGTCGTGGACGTAGGAGTGGATCTTCGAACCATGTTAAAGGCTTTATGTTAGTATTGTTTTCATTTGTTCTTTGTTTATTTGTGCTTCCGCTAACAAATCTTGTAGAGAAACGAAGAACGTCTATTCACCCCCCTCTCTAGCCGGCGCATCGATCCTAACAGAATATTCATATGATAAAATGTGATAATGCCCTTGACTTAATAAAAAATAATAAATTATAAAAGATTTCGTCCTGACACAGTGATCTTTTTATATAAAAAAGATCAAAAAGACAATAAAACATTTCTTATCCAGTGAGAATTAACTTTAAAATCTCATATGGTAACCACTCATATAATTACTAACTGTACTAACCTATGAAAGTAGAAAAAAAATAGTAAGGCATGTTGGTGCAATCGGCCTAGGTCATAATTGACCGTACTCGAGTTAAGATCGAATTGAATTTTGATGTTTAACAACTTATGTTTGACAACATGCGGTTGGTCAACATATTTGACAATATGGTTTAACTATATGTGTCAAAGAAGAAAATTCAACATGAAGTTGACAATTGAGAAGTCCAAATATGGATACTTGGCAAGTAAAGTCCAACATAAAGTTGGCAAAGGAAAGTCCAAGTTGTGACCTGGCGGTCTAAAAGTTCAAGCGTGTAGTCTTAGCAGGCGTAAGTCTAAGTGTGTAGTCTTGGCGGTCTAAAAGTCCAAGTGTGTAGTCTTGGCGGTAGACACCTGATAGCATGACTAGGTCGATGGAAACACTAGAAGGCTAATGCAAAGGATGACGAGCATGGGCTCAGGGCATCACTAAGGCGTGAAGCTAAAGAAAGTGGCTAGAAGACTAAGGTCTAGGCTTAGGGATGTCACAAGTGTGATAAGTATTTGGCATGAAACATTAGATTTGAGATTTATCAGTCGACTGGTCTAGGGTATTTGGCACTCAGGAAGTTCGGCACGAGTCAACTCGAGTTTGTGCTTGGGCAGTCGACTGGCTTGGAGGCCAGTCGACTGGTCAAGTTTGGCCAGAGCATAGAAGCTCAGTTAGTCGATTGGGAAGTCAACTGGGATATACAATAGTCCGACTAGTGATAGACACCAGTCAACTGGCCTCACTTATCCTACGTAGATAGGACCGTTGGAAAGCCGTTGTCTCTCAACGAATACGACATCAATCGATTGAGAGGTAAGGTCAGTCGACTAGTAGACGAAAATAAGCTCAGGTGAAGCTTATTTAAAGAGTTGAAGAGGAGGTTGATCGTAGTTGGTTCTTGGTGAACTCAAGCATTCTCTATTTATAAAGTTTTCTTTACTTATATTTTTATTTGTGCACTTGCATTTTGTTATAGTTGTTGTAAGCTTCATTGTAAGCAAGATTTACTTCACCTTGGTGATTACCTAAAGGAGAAAAGCTAATAAAGCTTATTTGTAAGTGATTCACCCTACGAATCGTCAAGGAGTATGACTTAGAGCTCCGAACCAAAATTAATATCCTTCTGTTAACATGTATTTATTGTTTTTATTGCATTTTTATTATATATTCGCTGCACATTAACGAATCTTGTAGACGAACACATAATCGATACAAGCAAATGACGAATTTAAAGGAAAAATACTATTCACTCCTCTAGCGATCAACCGACCACCACCAAGGCATTCATGATGATTACGAGAGCAACTAAAGTAGCACTCATTGTCTAAGCTCAAGCATGGCAATCAGACTTGGATAGGAGGCTAGAAAAAGCTCGCAAACTGAGTGGATAATTGTTCTTTAGCTTTACATGTTTCTGAAAGTCTTTACATGTTTGCTAATTGTGATTTAGCATCAAGACGGAGACTTCACAGTCTTGTAATCCAAACAAATGCACAACTTGTTGCACATTATTGCTTCGACTTGGTCGATACAGCAGCTTTATTTTGTTAGACACCAAAGCAATAGCCATGCTTTTGGCTCTCCAGGCTTGTTCACCAAAGCATTCGATAAGCAGCTCACAGCAATCTCTCCTTGGAGATAGTATTTTTCACTCGGGGAATCTTCCAGTGTAGCTAATATGGTCGAGCGTCCGGCGAAGACCGTAGTTAGTAACAGCAGCATAGGCAGCTCTGAAGCCTCCTCCATAGGCACTGGAGGTGTCATGCGTGATTTGGTGCATGAAGAACCGACCGAGATTCTTCTCAATTTCAGACTTTGCTCCTTTTTTTGATGGTTGCATCCAAGAGGATGAGGAAGATGAAGCGTAGCTGGATGTGGATGGCATGCTTGGCATAATCTCGGATTCAAGCCACATATGGGAGAGAACCTGACAGATGCCTTCCTCCACATCGGGCCTTAAGTCGCGATATCCTGATAATAATAAGAACAAAAATAGAATAAGAAATCAACACCGAGCAGAATCGAAAGGGACAATAAGACAGAACATTGTGTGAGGGAGGAGGAAACCAAAACAAACAAAACTGCAAGAAGATTAACAGTGCAATATCATAATTTAATCTAGTACTCTTATCGAAAATTATCACCGTTGTCGAGTTCATCGAACAGAATAGAAGTTTATAGAGTGCAAAAAATAGGACACTGAATTAAAAGACATGTACTAAAAGACAACAGATGCAATTTTTACAAGTATCTATTGTTTTATCAGATTAAGCATTAACGATCATTTGCAAAGACCAATATACTTGATCAAGTATTGTCGGAAACCAATCAAATCTTTTCCTTTTGGACAGTAGCATAGAAGCGATACAATCCCACATATATGACATGAATTCCCTGGTTAAAGGAATCATTTCATGTTTTTCCAAGTTGGTGATATAGAGGTTTAAAATAATATGAAGACGGCATGGTCTTCCATGCTTCATCAGGTTAGACTTCACTAATGTGGATAAAAGGTTGGGTAGATCATGAAATTAGAAACCATAAGTCAAGTATCAAAATCAATCTTCAGAAAAGAGATGAAGCCTACTCCTGAAGATTCAAAAATATACCTTTAAGACGTAACCAACCATGCATCAACTCATGAGCAAGGATGGAACCTGTTAAGAGTCTGCATTTAGAATTAGAAGGATAAAGAATATCAGCATATTTGAGGAGTTTTGCCAAGTTAAATACATATGTACAAGCAGATCAATGAATAATGCGACTAACTGAACTTTTATATTCGACTCAAATTTCACAAGTTTCTCTATTGCATGAGGATGTGAGAAACCATCACATGTAAAAGGCTCAAATAGTTAATTGACATGCACATCCAAGGGGTAGGGAACTAAAATATCTCAGCATATAAGCAAACTATTAAACGGATTAGAAATAGAAAATAAGTACTTGCATAATCAAAGAAACTAATTTCCATCATGGTACTGGGATCAGGCTGACCTAGGAAGGCCATATAGAACGAGAATTGCAGTGACTTCGCATTTCCGTGTCAACTTTTGTGGGTAAGTCTGCATGTCCTTAACTTTGTTTCCCCCAATTTTTGGCCTTTTGAGTATCTGTATTAGGTAATAGTAAGGCTTAGACATCAATATAATCTAAGTTACTTGAAATGGAAGGAGATCACTTACACTGCTAACAGTTTGCTCCTCTGAAAGACATAAGCCTCTTGTTTCAGGCATGTGATGATGACCCTATTACATGGAAGTAAAATCAAAGTCCAGGATGTGGAAGTAAAATCAAAGCATCCAAAGGAAGCATACCTCTTTCTCCCCTTCAATGGCTTCATTGAGTGCCTGCCTTTCAACTAAAAGCATTGGAATTTGTTGATCTATCTTCATGTTCATCCCTTCATAATAATCTCTGATCGAGTGGTAGAGAGGTTGGCAATCACCAGTATCCATGATAGCAGAATCAAGACATTCCAGGCACAAGCTACGGCCTTCGCCCAGAGAGATGTGTCTTGTACCTCGTGACTTTAGTATACAAACAGGGATATTTAAAATATTATAAATGAACAAGCAATTCTTCTGTTATTAACATCAATTTTCATGTGAAACACAAGGAAATTTGACCAGTAAATAAATGTCTTCCATACCTCCATTCTCTCGCAACTACAACATCGAGGTGTGCGGTCATGTTCATGGGCAGGACAATACTTTTGACCCCAAAATGGGTGAGCTCTATACTCAATTAGACCAGCCCTGTTTACTGGGATCTATTGGGAAAGAAAGAAAAAACACAAAACCAATTTTCATTTTAAAAAAATAGCATGTTCTAGATCAATTTCTGCATAAAAATAAGGAAATTCTTAATCGGAAGGAATGCTAATTGGAGAAAGTGACCTTAAGCCGTTGGTTAATGCAACATTATTAGCAAACACGTTATGTCTTAGATTAGCTGCTGCAGATTTTCAGTAACATATTGCCAATGATAGAAGTAAAACTGGAAAAGTATCACTCAGAAGTTCATATTAATTCAAGGATTCTAACAAAAAAAAAAATAATGTTGTAGCTGACTATAATTGGACTATAATTTGTTAATGCTGTTACCTAGAGAAATTCGAAATTGATGGTTTTCACAACAACAAACAGGTGATATCTAGTGGATCAACAGTCCCTTGTGTAGGAGCAACAAACAGAAAACTCAAATACCAATAGTGGAAGTAACTGTAGTAACTAAAAGCATGAATTAATTTAAGGATTCTCGGAAAAAAAACTTGTTAATGCTTTTAGCTACAGAAATCTGTTTAAGATTTTCACAATAACATATCTAGTGGATCAATAGTCCCTTGCAAAGGAGGAACATACAGGAAACTCAAATACCAATAGTAGAAATAAATGTATTAATTAGAATCATAAATTATTTTAAGGATTCTGAAGAAAAAAGAATGTATGTATGGATTATTGGTATTAAAACCAAGTTAATCTTGTTATCTATAGAAAACTAATCATGCTTTATCAGTGGAGGAACAGTTCCTTGTATAGGATACATAGGAGCAACATATCTCACCAAAGCTAACAATTAATGCTTGTACTTGAAGAAAGAAAGCTTGATTGTCATAATCCAAATTGAAATATTCCACACTCTTGTAGAGACACACTTTAACAAAGATTTAAACATAATTATAAATAACAAGATATAGGAGAGAAAGTTCTTACAAATTCATGGCAGACGTCACATTTGGGGTGATGCAACTCCTTATAGCACAACTTGTGGTATGGATTAGTTCCAGACAATGAAAACTGAAAGAGACACCATGTTTGAGATCAGCTTCACACAACATTTACTTGGAAGACGTATGGGTCTTATACATAGAGTTAACAGTTCCTACACAAATGGAAAAAAAAAATTTATACTAAAGAATACTTAAAGTACCTCACTCTCACAAATAAGCTGATGACAAGCACAACATCTAAAACATTGTGGATGCCAAAAGGTTTCCATGCAACTTAAGTATTGTCCATAGCCTATTTCACCGTGACAGGCTCCACAAATTCTGTGTGACAATTTATGAGCATGGTGGATTAGTCATAAGTTGTCACAGAATACCATATTAACTTGAGACTTTAAAGAATAACAGGATCAAACCTCTGTCCTCTTGGCAAAAACTGTACAGGTTGATATGGCTGATATGAAGTCATGCTCAGGCTATCTTTGACCCTTGTGTCCACATTTTCATGACCCTTGTGTCCTGCAGCTACACAAATATGTTCCTGTGTCAAACTTATCAAGCAACATGACCCTAAAAACACAGAGGGGGAAATTCAATAAACATTAACCTGAAGCCAAGGAGCTAATCACATAAATCTAATAAAATTTTGAGCAACTTGATTTTTAGACCATCACCTAGTCAAACTTACCATTAGGTTTCTTGGCATCTTCTGCGAGAGAGAGTGCAATAGCATGATCCAAATCTTCATTTTCAGCTTTGGATCGGTCATCCTGGTAAGAGCTTGTGCAAAACAATTTGATGAAACCATATAAAAGAAATGGGCATCTTATCAAATCAAAATAAATATTTCTAAAATTTGATAAACTATGTATATGGAGATGTATTAGAAATTGGGTTAATGAGCAATTTGGAAACCATGTAATATTTACCACCGGTTTAACTGGTCTATGCAACAAGTTCTCTCCCCCCATTACATGTGGGCGGCGTCCATTTGATACTCTGAAACCTGAAACTTTTAAAAGCTTGGAGAGCCACCTCATGAAGCAAGACCTCCTCTCGGCACATGGAGTTGTTTGTCCTGATAGGCAATAAGATTTGAAATGATATGTATGGTCACCATCACGAGTAGGATGCTATTTCATTTTTTGACTGAAAAAACCATGAAATTTGTTCTATACATAGAAGATATTAAAATTTGAAATTTGATACAACTTAAAAGGACAAAAATATCCCAAAGTGCATTCTTATAGAATAAAAAGTAATGAATCAGCAAAATTTAGTAAATTAACTCTATTAGTATCAAGTCTATATATAATTCTTTCATCATATTTTTGCTTCTATTCCGTGTACATCATTATATGAAAGCTAACTGAGCCATTGAACCATGCTTGGGAGAACAAATCCATGATTTTGAGACACGCCAACTACGATATACATAAAACATTTTGCCTATGCAGTCATGTTAGTTTTAATTTTAATTCTCTGCTGCATTCTTCAGCAGTACTATAACCAATCAACTTCCATAGAAGGCATTCTCAAGTTATTCCTCTTTAAAGCCAACTAGGTCCACAGGCGATTGGACTTCCGTTTGGGCTCAAAAGTTGGAGCAATGACCTTTAATTCCCCCTTAGAAGCCAGCATGGCTGGGTTGCAAGAAGAAGAGGTGGTTGGCGAGGGAGGTGAATGTTGGTGCCTTGTGGCTAGATGCACAAACTAGAGAGAGAGTAAGAGAGACACAGAGGGCGAGGGAAAGGGACAAAGAGTTAAAGAACATATTTTTATTTATTTTACATAATACCATTAGGGTATTTTCCCTCCTTTTAAAGAGTTCCTTTACAACTTATTCAATTCAATTATGGTATTGTTGCTAACTAATGTATATTTCTTTGTCAAGTTGGTTGCTATTAGATTAGTTTCGCTTTGATTTTTTCTTTCATGTAGTCCAATTACCTCTATTGTCATTTTCCACCTCTACAAGATTGTGCTTGTCGTCAAGCACCAAGTTAGCAAATTTATGTCTTACTTCTACTTCACCTTCCCATGAGGCTTTTGTTGGCAACAATCCTCCTAAAATTTAGAGCAGGTGATTCTTTATTTGGAGCTTTGGTTCATGCTCATCTTCAAGGGGTTTTAGCTTTCATCATTGTTGAGTGCCTTCCAACTTTACTTGTCTTTCGTATGTTGAGAATTCTAGACTCACAATGCCAAAGTTCAAGAGGACAAGATTAGGCATGCTTAATAATCTAGTGCCTAGCAAGATATAAAATTTTGTTAGGGGAAGAATAAGAAAATCAACTTTTATACCTTCTACTCCCTAGCAGTAGGCGAACCCATAAGAGAACCCTAATCCTTTGAAGTCATCCTCCATTAGTGATCACTACCAAAAAAATTAAGTCTCTCATCTTGATTGATCTTTAATTTGGTGATTAGTTGTTTGTTGATAAAAGTACGTGTGCTTTCTAAGTCAATGGTGATTGAAATGGGGTGAGAGCAAATGGCGGTTGGCACTTGCATTTGTTGAGATTGAGGAACCCCTAGGATGACAATTAGTGAATAATTAAGACGATTTTCTAGGCTTTCTTCATCTGCTCAGTCTAACATGAACAAACACTTGCACTTATGTCTAGATGAGAATGGTTCATCACAATTGAAGCAGAGGCATCTTGCACATTGTTTAGCCATCTTAGTGATGGTCAACCATTGACAAGAGAAAGAAGAGAGACACAAGGAGAGAGAGTTAACAAGAAGATAACTTTTAGTGAATTTCCACTATACAATTAATGGTATTTATTGATTTTTTATAGAGTTTCTTCATAACTTATTCAATTCAGTTATGATACTTTTGCTAACTTATTCCCCTGGTTTTTTGCTAACTAATTTTTGCTTTGTCAAGTTGGTTGCTCTTAGATTGATTCTTCTTTGATCTTTTCTTCCATGGTACCCATCATATCATTCTTCTTCTTGTTATCAAAAGTAAATTTTTGTAGCTGGTATTAGAGGAAAGTAACATCGTCACGTCACCATCAAGCTATGGCTGTTCGAACTATTTTGGATCAGCTTTTTTCGACCATATATATGGAAGCAAACTCCATTTCAGAGAAGATATATTGGAAACTGATAAATGCAACAAATTCTCCAAACCATACAAGCATTGTGTAATAAAATAGCTACATCCGAGCTACAGTACATGAATAAAGCAATTTCATTGGTTCCAAGGATTATCAAGCAAAAAATCATAACTTTGCTCCCCTAACTTGATAACAAAAGTAAAATTGTCATTAAAGATAAAAGATTGATGTCAATATATCAATTATTTAGGCATCTCAAATCCTGCATAGGTTTTTCTTTCTTTCAAGAGATAGTTATCCATGTTATTGTTCAAATCATCGTTCATTGACTTGGAAAAATACAATCAACTGCTAAAACACTGAGAGGATAGCTTGCGCTTGGTAAACCTACAGGTTCTCACGACAAAAACAGGGAATGTGATGCTGCCACAATTCTCATATTAGACCACAAGAATTAATGCTCATGTATCGGTTCCTAGTGGCATTCACATCAAATAAAAGGCAGGCGCACCAACAGCCAAGGTCGTAGTGTGTCAAAATGACAACTATATTATACTTTGTCGATTGGCAACATTCTAAAATAGGGGGCAATTTTGGATCTTACTGATCTCAAAAAAAAAAAACGCTATTACTTTGTGGTTCGGCAACATTCTAAAAAAAAGGCGCAGTTTTGGACAGAATTTTACTGCTAGTCGGGAAAAAAAAAAGGCTATTGATTCACCTCATCCAACGAGAAAACAGATTTAATTCAACAAAACCATTAACACCATCAATGAAGAGTTCGAGAAACTAAAATCTTACCTCCAAACTGAGGCGGCCGGGAGAGAAAGCTGGAGTTGGAGGAAGCCATTGGGGGAGGGCCGCCAACAGCACGGCGAGAAAGGGATAAGGAAAAGGGGCCTTTGGGGGCAATGGGGAGGAGAGAAAGAAAGGCGAGGACAGGAAAGGGGAGCGATGAGGAGGGAATAAAGCGGGTGGGGGATGGGGCTGTAAAGGAAGCAAGGGATTGAGGTGGAGAAGAGGAGGAGGGTGGCAGACAAACGATAAGGCATCTCCAAAAGCCTTCGCGCCTCTATATAATACGCAGCGGAAAAGTGATTGTGCGAGGTGATGAAGGAGGGCGGTGGTGGTGGAATCGCCGAATCGGGGCGGCGGCGACGGAGGAGGACGAGAATGACGTGAGAGATACGTGAGAGCGAGAGAAGGAAAAGGAGATTCTCTTCTTTCCCAGACAGATCAGTCGTTTTTATAGTTCGAACCGAACCGGACGGGACCGGACCGAACCGTCCTATTCAATCCGAATGTGTCAACATTTTAAAACGAAATCGAACCAGCTCTCTCCCGTTTACTAGGAGAGAATCTAACTAATCTTAAAATGGAATAAATTTGAAAAACACGAATGATCTCGATATATGATCCAATAATAAAATCATTTTCCGAGACTTAAATTCAAAGGATTGAATCCTACCATTTACTTATTAAGATATATCTAGGATCTTATTTTATTAATTTTTTTTTTTTACTATGACTAAGTATGTCTGATTAATCCTCGAGACCGTTCAATATTAAAATCGTACTCTATTTATAAAGATAAACTCTCAAACTCAATTTACTCAAGTTTGTTCAGTCTAAAATTTTCTATATTCAACGTCAAAGTCGTACCTTATCTGAGAAGATAAACTTTGCATTTGGTTCGGGATAGTCATGTATAATCTTGATCATGTGATTACTAGGTAATTACATAACTAAGGTTATA
>JBAMHZ010436884.1:0-10385 GCA_037177395.1 Alpinia galanga | reverse complement strand
CTTCTATTCGATTAATGTTGAGGATGACATGTCCGACTTTATTAAAGTTTCTCATTGATCACTAAGATAAATTTAAAAAATACTCATGACTTAACGACGAAGCTCAACTCCGCAATTGCATCGTCTCTATAAGTATGTTCAATATCAAAGTTGTATTCTATCTATAAAGATAAACTCTCAAATCTATCAATTCAAGACTGTTCAGTATAAATTTTCTAATATTTAATGTTGAACATATTCAAATAAAAAATTCAACTGTATTTATCTATGAGATATTTCGAGGCTATTTTTTTCCTTTTATTTTTTTACGAGCACTAAATATTCAAGTATTCGGCTTGATTAATTCTGATAATAATTAGCTTTCTATAGATCTCTAATGGGATGCTAAATAATTCTTCAGCGAGATATATTCTACCGACCAGAGCTAGCTCTAGGAGAGTGTTGCTGGGCCCTCACCCAGGACCCAAAATTTAATATTAAAAAAAATACATATAAAAGGACTTTTTTTTAAAAAAAATAAAAATTCATTAATAAAATGGCTCCTTTTTTTTTAGCCCAGGGCCCTAAACTCTGAGGATCGACTCTGGCCCTCACCCAGGATCCAAAATTTATTTTCCAAAAAAATACATAGAAAAAGGGTCTAATTTTTTTCAAAAATAAAAATTTCACCATTAAAAGGACTCTTTTTTTATTTGCCTCATGCCTCTGAATTTCGAAGATCGACTCTGCTATTGACTATCAAAATAAATTAAAAAGTAATCGTATGGATAATTTCAATAACTACAACGTCTTTAATTTATCATTTTATTTAAAAAAAAATCCGCGTAAATATCTACGAGTTGAACTGAGTTAGACGTCCACGTTGGATCATGAATAGGTCATGGCTTAATACTCTCACCTGTCTTATTATTTTCCAATGTCTAATTCTACAAGGAAACTTTTGCCTTTGTCTTTGCCTTTGGAACAGCTGTCCACGTGGCCCGGTGGTCCCCACCGGAGCGGTTGATGGTTGGCCGTGCTGCTTCAGGCAAATACAGAAGATAATTCAATTGTGGTAAGAGAGAGCAGGAGCTTTCGGACTGCGTTAGGGTGCTGAAGTTATAAGAGCTCTATGGGTAGTCGAGTCAAGGAATTCGAGAGACAATCGAGATGGAGCTAAGCTGAGCTGAACTGAGCTCAAATAGTCAACTGCCAGATGACTCAATAAGTGAGTCAGAATTTTTGCTCGAGTTACAAGATGATTCAGAACATGAGTCAAAGCT
The DNA here is from genome assembly GCA_037177395.1 of Alpinia galanga. NCBI lineage: Eukaryota > Viridiplantae > Streptophyta > Magnoliopsida > Zingiberales > Zingiberaceae > Alpinia > Alpinia galanga. Next base: position 9,123 of record JBAMHZ010436884.1, on the reverse strand, counting down.
TTGCTGATCGAGTATAAATGATACTTTTGATTAGTACATTTAAAAAAAACACACACACACACAGATTCATCCTCTCTTTGGCTACAGTGGTTAATGATTCAAATGAATATATATTTTTCAAGTACAGCAACTCGACCACATTACCATTGTCCTTTTTTTTTTTTTTGTCCTTTCGATGCCCATTTGACGATTGGGATGGCAAGACATATTATTAGTTTGTATTTGGACCGTCCATTGTTTGGTATAGCTAGGCAGTCTCAGAGACAGAAGCACGACCATGGCCGTTAATTCGCATTAGACCATGAAATCCAACGTCGTCTCGATCATATAAAAAAACCATGGCTGTTACAACCACCAAAGATTCCTGTGCAGCAATGGAGTATATATCTATCTATATAATTTTTTATTTGATTCTTTACCACAACCTATTTGTAAAGATTTTTCTCATAGAATAAAATTTAAAATGCTTAACTGTTGGATCATCATCTGTTGTTGCTGTAAATATTTTTTAATTTATTTTAATTATCGATGAGAAATTTTTATAGTGCCGAACTGAAAATTTGAAAACTTGATGTCAATTTAAAAAAATTCATTTTGATAGTAATGGATTACTAATAACACTATTATTGCAATTTTAATTAAAATCACTATAATGAGAATGTGAACTTATACCAACTTAAAATTACTCTATATATTATTATTGATGTCGCCAGATTAGACCCTTTACCAGGTACTAATAGACGTGTAAAGTCAAAGTATAAGAGAGAGAGAGAGAGAGAGGAAAGCTCATAGGATTCCAGACTCGAGGGAGCTCGAGTACTCAAGGACTCAGATAGTTAAGAGCTTGAGTACTCGGGACTTATGTTAAGGTTTAAAGGGTAAAAGATTGATTTCTGGAGTTCACTATTAGGCTACCGAAACTTTGCATTTCTGCACTGGTCATCTGACATCCTGATTTACCCACATCTACACGTAGGGGTAACGATGAGAGACCGTTAATATGACGGTTCCATATTTTTTTGAGTACTTGGGACTTTGGGCTCTCAAGAGCTCGAGGAGGGTTTAGGCGGACCCAGGGGGAGCCTGAGTACTCGAGACCTTGAGCTCTCGTGAGTCTGAGGAGGGCTTAGGCTGGTAGGGGGAGCTCAGGTATTCAGGGCCTCAGGATTTCAAAGAGTCAGGGAGCTTTAGTACTCAAGAGTTTGGGTGCTCGGAGTTTAAGTGTTTGAATGTTCGAGTTACTGAGTATTTGGAATCGCATGCGCATGTCCTTGGTAGCCCAAAAAGAACTCATGCAGCTGAGGACCCAAGCAAAGTTCAGCTGTTCAAAAGCTCAAATAGGGGCCAGAGGTGTCAAAGTCGAGAAGTGAAGGAATGTGCATATCCAATCTAATATTGACTTGACATGTTCGAATGTGATAACAAGCATTGCCGAAGTATGGATGGGAAATAGCCTAAAGGAACACCAGTAAAGAGAAGCATCTTTGAATGATAGCAATATGATGTGGGATGACCCTGGGGGAGTATGGACATCCATAGAGGTGTATCACGAAGAGACATGTGGAGAGATGCTATTAGTAAGACACTTATTAATGATGTTATTGAGCCCATCCTATAAAAGAGATAACTATAAATAAAAAAAAAAGAGTAATAAAAGATTAATCACTCATTTCCTTTCATTGCATTTTTTTTTTCTTGTCTTATCGAAGTATCAACACCTTCTGATCCGTATTATTTTGGACAAGATCATTTGACTATGGCCATATAAATAAGCTATGCTCATTCGCCGCAGCAATTTATTAATTTTTTTAAATTTAGCTAAAATTATTTTAATTTAATCAAAATCACTTTATTATTATTATAACATTTTTATTAAAACTGTTAGGTAATTTTGCCGTGGCTAAATTTATTAGCAGATGTTAAAAAGTAATTTGATTAAAATTAATTATAGTAACTTTAACGTAAAAATAAAAACATACGAAGGATGACAATTATAAAATATTGATCCGATTTGAGATTAAAAAGTATTCTAGATGGCTTTCGTAGATGGGCCAACTAGTGATCGAGTTTGTAGGCTTTCATAGGCGAGGTAAATTTTTATCGAGTGTTGCCTTCTAGAATCAACAAGTGTTCGAGTCAATTGGTGTCAAGTAAATTGTTATTCTGTTCATAATTTGTATGAGTTGATTTATTTAGGTTCATAATAAATTTAAATTGATAAAATTTTAATTTAATTTATTTAATTTTTTTTTAAAAGAGATTGGAAGGCAACTAGTCGTAGGGATGACAATTTTCTCCAAATTTAATGAGAAATCTAATATCTGATCCGAATAGAAGAGGATATGGAGGTAATTTTTAAATCCGATTAAATAATTATATATTGCTTTCTCTTTCTTAAAGATGAAGTTAGCTTTCAACTGAAATAGTATATTATATATAAATTTTATATTTCTTTTCTCTTTCTATTTTCTATCTCTCAATTTCGAAGAGTCTTTCAGCTTTCTCTCTCGAAGGATTTTTAGCTTTCTCTCTTAATGTAGAAAGGAAAGCGTTTGATAGTATCTGATGAGTATAAAAATAAAGGTAAAAGTTAAATATTTGATGAGTATAAATGTATAGAAATGAATATAATAAATAAAGATGAGTGTAGAAGATATAAAATTTAATTTAAATCTAACCTAGTGCCATCCCTAACTGATCGTACGCTGCACGTGCCTCATCTCCATGTCGTGGCTCGTGTCTGTTCCTATCCGCTGTGTCTATTCCCACGTGCAATTGTTATGTTTGTTCAAACGACGTTGTGTGGTCTACCTCCACTTGGGCCAAATTCAGAGATCGATCGTACAATCTATCAAGATGTATCCTGACCGGGTCCTTGCCACGTGGACCCCGCCACGTCTACGGCTGTCACCGCGATCTGAAATGGTATTCCATAGGTACAGACAATCTGTCAACAAAATCTTGACCTAAAAGGGAAAATTTTGCTAGGAAAACCTTCCGACTGTAATCTTGCTGTTTTCCCACGCAGATCTGTGATCAAACATTCAAATCCACGTCGAGATCTATCTTTCTTCATCCCTTACTTTACACTCAAGTTAAGCATCACTAAAAGCGTACCAATGCCGGTGATTCCATTAAACTAGTACAGATTGTGTGCTACGCCACTTCCTTATCTTCTTCCTCTCTGGCCGGAGATAAAACTTGAAGCGGCACCAGATAGTAAAAATGGAGGAGGATTTGAAAGACAAGCAGTCAGTGAGCGACTGCATGCTTTAATGTTTGGTAGGGAGTACGATCACCTCCCGCACATGGCGTCCCGGTCGTTGCTCCGCCTCGTCGCCGGCGCGCTCCTCCTCCTGGTCGGTCTCCCCGGCGGGACGCCGGATCTGGCCTCCGACACTGCTGCGCTCGTGGCTTTGCTCGATGCCGTCGGCCGCTCGGCTCTGCCCGCGTGGAACTCCTCCGTCCCAACCTGCAGCTGGCCGGGGGTCACCTGCGTCTTCGGCCGCGTCGACGAGCTCCACCTCCCTGCCGTTGGCCTCGTTGGCCAGATCCCAGCCGCCGTCGGCAACCTCACCGCCCTCCACACGCTCAGCCTCCGGTTCAATGCTCTTTCTGGTCCTCTGCCCGGTGAGCTAGCCCGCCTCGTCGAGCTTCGCAACCTCTACCTCCAGAGCAACCGCCTCTCCGGCGAGATCCCTCTCTTTCTCGCCTCAATGAAGAACCTCGTCCGCCTCAACCTTGCCGACAACCAATTCACCGGTGGGATCCCTTCGGAGCTCAACAACCTCACCCGCCTTGGTACGCTGTACCTGGAGAGCAACAGGCTCACCGGCGAGATCCCGCCGCTTGACATCTCCAGCTTGGTCCAGTTCAACGTGTCTTACAACCAGCTCAACGGATCTATACCGGCCGATCTCCGTTCCCAGCCCAGAAACGCCTTCCTCAACACCAGCCTCTGCGGCGGCCCCCTGGGGCTGTGCCCCGGCGAGATCGCACCAGCTCCTTCAGCGGAGGGAGCTTCTGCGAGCAATGCCGCCGGCGGAGTGTTTCCAGAGAGGGGCAAAAAGAAGAAACTCTCCGGCGGGGCCATCGCCGGGATTGCGATTGGTGCCGCCGCCTTCGTACTCCTCCTGCTGGTTGCGCTCGTCCTTCTCTGCCGTGGCAGGAGGGCTCAGTCACCGGGGGCCGCTGCTGCCAGCACGAAGCAAATGGAGACGCCGGAGCTTGCAGAGCAAAGGGATAAGGGTCCCGGCGGCGGAAGAGCTAACGGTAACGGAGCGGCAGTGGCCTCAACCGCTGTCGCCGCCGCCGCAAAATCTTCCTCTGCTTCCAACGGCGGCCCCAGGGTTAAGAAACTCGTGTTCTTCGGCAGCCGGAGAACAACGCCGACCTTCGATCTAGAGGATCTCCTGCGTGCGTCTGCGGAGGTGTTGGGGAAGGGAACCTTCGGGACAGCCTACAAGGCGGTGCTCGAGTCGGGTGCGGCGGTCGCCGTGAAGCGGCTCAAAGACGTGAACCTGCCGGAGGCAGAGTTCAAGGAGAGGATTGAGGCAATCGGCGCCATGGACCACCCCAACCTTGTTCCCCTCACGGCCTACTACTTCAGCACCGACGAGAAGCTCCTCGTCTACGAGTACATGCCCATCGGCAGCCTCTCAGCTGTCATGCACGGTAAACCCTCTTAATCAGCATCTGAATGCCGTCTCCGGCTAGAATTCATGCTAGTTCACCGATCATGTTCTCAGGCAACAAGGGGTCCGGCCAAGCGCCTCTCGACTGGGAGACAAGAACCAGCATCGCCCTCGCGGCGGCACGAGGCCTGGAGCACATCCACTCCACAAGCCCTTCCACCTCCCACGGCAATGTCAAGTCCTCCAACGTCCTGCTCACCGATTCATACGAAGCTCGACTTTCCGACCACGGCCTGGCTCTGCTCGCCGGGTCGACTTCCCTTTCTCTTCGCGCAGCAGGGTACCGAGCCCCGGAGGTCACCGATCCCCGGAAGGTGTCACAGAAGGCCGATGTCTACAGCTTCGGGGTGCTCCTCCTCGAGCTGCTCACCGGCAAAGCCCCGGCGCAGGCCCTCCTGAACGAGGAGGGAGTAGACCTGCCGAGGTGGGCGCAGTCGATCGTCGGAGAGGAGCCGATTGCAGAGGTGTTCGATGGGGAGCTGCTCAAGTACGAGCACGCGGAGGAGGAGATGGTGCGGTTCCTGCAACTGGCCATGGATTGTGTGGCACACTACCCAGACAAGAGGCCTTCTATGTCCCAAGTGATAGGTCGAATCAACAAGAAGTGAATAGTCATCATCCAGTTTCAATCTTTTAGTTTCTGCGCGAAGAAACTCGTCATTCTTTTTCTTTGGTTGCTAGCCATTAAGCAACAATTGGTTTCAATCGTCCAGTTTCTTTCTCGTTTTCCCTCCCTGTGGATTTCTTCGTGTTCATCGGTTTTTCTTAATTACGTAAATAGCAGTTACTTCTTGTTCCGGTGTAACGGATTCTTGAGTTCGGCTAAGATTATATATATAAAAATTTGATAATATCTGTGTTTTTTCCTTTTCGTGCGCACCTTGTGATATACAATAACGAGTAATGAATAGTAATTTTTCATTGTATCATCGAGCCCTCAAGACTGGCTCGATTGGTAAGTACAAAGAGATAATTCTTAAGTGAACAATGGTCAATTCTCAGAGAGGTCATAACTCTAGGTCATTGATCGACCCTCTCCTTTGTATTTGTCATACTTGAGTTCCTGATTTACCCTGCTCCTCAATAGGGGCAGCTGAGGGGGGACCGCTAATGTGGTGATTCCATTTTTTTTTTCACTGTATCATCGTCGTTGCCATCGGTCGAATTTGACTGTGGACTGTAATACAATCGGAATTTAATCAAGGTTTAGCTGCCATCGGAGTTCGATTGGATCACGATCGAATTTCGATCAAATTCAGGTTAGAGTTCAGTTGAATTGTAGCCGTCAATGGTCATGGTCTAGTCGGCGTCAGAGTTCGATTGGACTCAGGCCATAATTCAGTCGAATTGCGACCGTCAATGCTGTAATCAGACTCGTTGTGTGTGTACTGTGAGTAACTTTATTATATACCATCCAATCCTCTTGGATTCAAGAATTGAACTATAATGTGTAATCGATCGGATGATGGATAACAAAAGTATTGACAGAATGAGTTGTGTAGGGTAACATCTCTCTATATATAGAGGACTATTACCCTACATAATTCATTCCATAAGTATTTCTGTTATCCACTGTTTGATCGTTTATGCACTGTATCTCAATCATTGAATCTAAGGAAATCAGACGATAAATAATGAAGGTACTCACGAGTACTCCTTGAACCCAAGAATTCTTATAATGTAGTCTTATCATATTTTGTAAAAGATAATTTTTATAATTCGAATTTATTATTTTTATATTGCACAATGATAATTTTATAGTTGAATTAAAAATTCTCTCACATGAAAGAGTAATATACGTTGGAATTATTTTTTCAATTACTAGTCTATATAATTTAATAACGTATCCGATTGTGCCACCGTGAATCAAAGTCTATGAAGTGATTAGATTAACCTTCTTCATGTTGGCTGTGAAATCAATTGACGGGGACGCTGAGGGTAAACGAATTGCCATTTGTACCATAAAGTGATTAGATTAAAGAATTCGTAAAATTATATGTACAGAAATTGATGAATTTAAACTGAAATTTAAACAGGTGTTTAATATAATATAAAAAAAATTTACCATTAAATTTAAATAAATATCTATCTGAATATCTATCCACCTGAAAAAAAGGGAATGCTTTCACACACCCTGCCCTCCCCTCCATCGCTATGTACAAAGCTTGTTGGCCTATAATTTATAATTGACGATGAATTAATAATAAATTTGAGCTAAGTATATAAAAGGGTCTGATCAGTATTTTACAAAAGATTCACTCCTTTTTTTTTATAAGATTTTAAGATTTTATGGACGATGATACTTTTGTTGTAATCAGATTCAATTTACTTTTTTTTTTACCTAACATTAGATTATGGAAATTGTTAGTGCGTATAAGATTCATATATCTCCATAATAATATGATATTGTCTACTTTGGACCTAAGCCCTCATGATTTTATTTTTAGGCTCTACTCAAAATGTCTCATACCAATAGAAATATCTCTATCTTATAAGCTCATGATCTTTTCCATGTCTTACCAATGTCGGACTTTGATTGTACTCTCAATACTCCTAACAACTCCCCCTCAAATGAAGGATCACATTGGGCTCTCCCTCAAGCCTATCCTTTCTCGAAGGACTTTCTCTGCTTGATGTCCGATTTTCAACCCATCAGGTCTTCCTGCTGACTATCTGATCTACCTGACCCAGCCGATCTTCCTGTCAATTGTCCGGTCTATTAGACTCAATTGAACTTCTGCCTAGTGTCTGGTCTACCTGACCCACTAGGACTTCCTGCTAATTGTCCGATCTACCTGACCCAATTGGACTTCTGCCTAGTGTCTAGTCTACCTGACCCATTAGGACTTCTGCCTAGTGTCTTGATCCAGACATGAGAACTCCACTTTCTTCGTTCGAGGTGCATGGCTTGACATGGACCATGACTCTGATTCCAATTGTTAGTGCCTATAAGATTCACATATCTCTACAATGGTATGATATTGTCCACTTTAGGCCTAAGCTCTCATAGTTTTATTTTTGGGCTTTATCTAAAAGGTCTCGTACTGATGGAAATATCTTTATCTTATAAATCTATGATATTTTTCATATCTTACTAATGTAGAACTTTGATTGTACTTTCAATACTCCTAACAGAAATGTCTCATAATTTTTTTTTTAAGAGAGCTAGTGATTCTTTTAGAGAGAGCATTCATTGTCCATCGATTATGATAAATTTAAAAGCATTTATAGTTCAGCGGTTTAGTCCGGTCTCTATAATTATATCATTTTTATAAAACTGTCCAACACCAACCAAAGCTAGCCATATATTTTTTTTTAATTTATCACTGAATTTGTTTTAATAGATAATTAAATTATGATCTCCTATGTAATATTTTTTCATTTTATAACTGCGTCGTGCCTCGGGTGCTACCATTTTATATTTTATATACTGTAGAATCAAAGTAATCAGATTTGCAGCATGAATTTACTTTTGTATTCACTTTTTTTTTTTTTTTAGCATCATGTGTCTGAATCTTTGGTCCGATTAATCTTTAAGGATGATCAATTCTGCCTCACAGTCCTTCAGAAACACTCCTTTAATAGTTAAGCCGGAAGAAGTCGGACCCCCAGTAGATCTCTACTAACCACCTAGATAAATCAAGGAAGCACTCGTAGTTTTTTAGCGGATTAGTTCGGATTTCGCAGTTATATCATCCATAAAAGGCTGTTCAACACCGAAATCATACTTCATCCGTCAGGTAAATTCCTACATAAAGGGCCACCTTTATAGATTTTTTAAAAATTTATCATTAAATCATATCTCAACAGAAAATTGAATTATATTTTTCTATAAAATACATCATTGTCTTTGCCACTGCAACTGCAACGTGCCTTTAGAGGCACTTTTGTATATTGTAGATTCACAATTCCATCGATACATTCTCAAGCATAATAAAAAAAAATATGAATTGCCCAAACCAAGCAGGAGTAGGTGACGAGATCAAAAGGAAGTCATCCTTTGGAACAAAATTAAGCGTCCTAATTAAATTCTTCTTCGTAACGTCTCAATGTTTCTCGTGCTGCACGGAAAACAAACCAATTTCAAGAAGTCTACTTCAATGTGTAAAATGACTTTATATCTAACACTCTTTTTTCTTAGGGAATTAGGTTGGGTGACAACTCCATTTAAACCTCCTCTACTCATTCAAAGAATCATTCATAAACATTTCTCGCCATCTAATTGCTATTCAACTTTGTCGTTAATGCCATCACTACTTTGACAACTCGAGCAAAAGGTTCTTCCAAATCTTTACTCTCTTTTGCATTCTCATGTGCCATAATGCTCCCATCGATCGTTTTCGCAACCTACCTTACGTAACAATTAGCATCTTAATTGTCCTTATTCTACATAAAGAGATGTCTCTTCAATCTTTAAATTAGTGATAAA
>JBAMHZ010436855.1:0-10386 GCA_037177395.1 Alpinia galanga | reverse complement strand
TTGCCACAATTCCGGCCTGCGATCTACCGAGAAATTGTCAGGCACCGTGCCCGGCCATTCCCCGGTCGGTCGCGCGATTGTAATTCGACCGACATCGACCGATTTGGATTTGTGCCGCAGGAGTGCAGGCCGGATGGCACGCCCGTGTCGTGTGGATTGCAATGAAAAAGGTGTGGGCATACTAGATAGTATACTTGTGTCACATCCAGTATACCTGTATTGAGATGACACACAACGTAATAAAATTATATATATATATATATATAAAAAGTTGTGTTAATAATCAAAATCACGTCGATAAAGTTGATTGAAACATTTAAAATGTTTTTTAAAAATAGTAAATCATATTTCTGTGGGTTTGTCCATGCCGTGTCGGTGCAGGGAATTAAAGACACGACACTGCTCGGTGCATGTTGCATGTTCAAGAGACTGCAGTCGGAGAAATGCCAAATAGCAAACGGTTAAGAAATAAATAAAGCTGTGATTGAAGATTTTGGTCTTCCTCCCCCCATTCGATGAAGTGCCGGAAGAGTAGAAGCAAATATTGAATTTTTTTTATTTTTTTTATTTACATTTATGAAAGAAAAAAAGGGGGCCAAATTTGATGTTTAAATTACTAATTACTAAACTATATTAAATTTTATGTTTAGTTTCGCATGTAATACACACTCCACATTAAAAAAAAAAAAAAAAACATTGTAATACACAAGTGCACTCTATACGTGGTTTGGTCTTCGTTTCCTTTTCTCGTCGCAGCTGTCACGCGTTTTTAGTGTCTATATGTATCGCTCTGCTCCATGGAGTTACTCTGAGCTCATTGAAAGTCACTCTTCATTAGTTACTTCCTCTGCTGTGCAGGTCGCAATGGCTTCTTCCACCTTAGCATTTACTTCTCTGCTTCTCCTTCTACTTCTTCTACCTCAAGCTTTCTCTTCCTACGCTGCCGCTTCCAGATCAAAGAACAGTGGCTCTGTTTCAGCGACGGCGGAATCGCCGTCGTTTGTCCCCTCCGCCTCCTTCGTCTCCACCTTGCAATCCACCCTAGACCAGATCAAGGACGTGTTGTCGCTGCTCTCTAGCATTCCCGTTGGCTTCGACCAACGCCTCTCCGCCGCCATCACCGACTGCGTCGACCTCCTCGACCTCTCCTCCGACGAGCTCTCTTGGGCTCTCAACTCCTCTTCAGCTGCTCGTCCTTCCTCCGCCTCCGGCAGCGGCACCGGCGACCGCCGCTTCGACCTCCACTCCTGGATGAGCGCCGCCCTCGGCAACCAGGACACCTGCAAGGAGGGTCTCGGCGGCGGGTTCCCTGCCTCCCTCATAGCCGACGGCCTCGACACCGTCACCTCCCTCGTCTCCGACGCCCTCCAGGAAATCGCCGGCGCCTCCGGAGGCGCCGGCCGCAGGCGTCTAATGGGGTTCCCAGAGTGGGTCTCTCCGGGCGACCGAAGGTTACTGCAGGAATCCTCCCAGCCGCCGGCCGCGGACGCTGTGGTGGCGCAGGACGGGACCGGAAACTACACGACCATTTCAGCCGCCGTGGAAGAGGCGCCGGACCACAGCCAGCGGCGATACGTGATCTACGTAAAGAAGGGGCTGTACAAGGAGAACGTGGATATTAAGAAGAAAAAGCCCAACTTGATGATCATTGGCGACGGCGTCGGCCAAACCATCATCTCCGGCAACCGCAACTACATCGACGGCTGGACCACCTATCGCAGCGCAACCTTCGGTGAGTCTTCAACAAAATTTCTTTCCATTTAAGCATGCACATGCTTGTTTTGGCACACCCGGCTCCCTTCCTTTTTTTTTTTTAAATAAAAAAATAAATCACATCAATTATATTAAATACCTTTTTATTCAACTAAATTAAATAAAGCGGAGCTAGCTGCCCTATCAAGCGACTGCCAAAACGGCGCCTGCGGCGACGGCCGCCTTAACGAGCGACTGAGGCAGTTTATAGAGGGTATTTAGTAATTTAAGACTTCAAATTTCATTTATTAATTTAAGTCCAGTGAAATTAGGGATACGTGGGATGGGTCACTGCAAGCATTTAATAAACCGTCCACATGCGCTGCCGCTGCGGCTGCCGCATCATGGGCCGGATGCGTAAAATGTCATCCACTTCTTGAGGCACCAGATTTTAACTCAACCCATTACCCGCTCCCTCACCAATCTTATTAGTGGGTCTCATGTAGGGCTTCGTTACATAGTACGAGTATGACATTGGGGAGATTTTGTCGGTGGATGTACTGTAAGTGCTTTAGTTCGCATTCATGTCCTGGCTTTACCCGAGTCGAGCTTTCAATGAAACGGACCGAAGCGGTTTAACCAAACCGGTTGGAAACATGTTATTGGACAGCGGTGACGGCCAACGGGTTCATCGCGCGGGACCTGACGATCGAGAACACGGCGGGGCCGGGGAAGCACCAGGCGGTCGCGCTCCGCTCAGACTCCGACCTCTCCGTCTACTACCGCTGCGAGTTCGCCGGGTACCAGGATACGCTCTACGCGCACTCCCTCCGCCAGTTCTACCGCGATTGCCGCGTGTCCGGCACCGTCGACTTCGTGTTCGGCAACGCCGCCGCCGTGTTCCAGAACAGCGTGCTGGCCGCGCGGCAGCCGCTCCCGAACCAGAAGAACTCCGTCACGGCGCAGGGGCGGGCGGACCCCAACCAGAACACCGGCTTCTCCTTCCAGTTCTGCAACGTCACCGGCGAGGCCGACCTCACCAACGCCACGGCGACGTATTTGGGGAGGCCGTGGAAGGAATACTCCCGGGCCGTGTTCATGCAGTCCTATCTCGGCCCGGTTCTCCGGCCCGAGGGCTGGCTCGAGTGGAACAATGATTTCGCCTTGGGCACGCTGTATTACGCGGAGTATCTGAACTATGGGCCGGGTTCAAATCTGACAAGACGGGTCAAGTGGGCCGGGTATCACGTGCTGACCGACCCGGCGATGGTGGTCAACTTCACGGTTGCTCAGTTTCTAGATGGCAACTTGTGGTTGCCGGCCACCGGAGTTAAGTACACGGCGGCGCTATCTCTGTAATTTCGTGATTATTCAAATTACGACGCAGGTTAAAATTATTAAATTAATGTTCTTGAGAATTTATATTTCGATTTTTGATTTAAAAGGATCTGTATAATTACGTATGATGAACAAGAAAAGAAGCAAAAAATGAAACGATGCTACAATTCAATTTAATTCAGATTTGTTTGTCATGTTTAATTATTCAATAATCACATGTCAAAAAAGAAAAAAAAACTCTAATGGACATGCCCAATTGCCCACCACATGTTCCACGTTTTGTTTACCTGCGGCCACAATCCAATCCCTTCTCCACTTGGATTTCTTCTACCGATTCGATTCCAGTCCACCTCGTGCCTCCTGTTGCTTATTCCATACTTTACGGATTCGGCACGCGTGATAATTGAATTCCCGACAACGCTGCGAATCGCGGAACTATAAATGTAGACGACGAAGCGAAGCCAAGCCAAGCGTAAAGGGGAACTTTTGGGTCGAGCTGTTCGCCGGATAAAAGACGGAAAAGAAGAGGCGCAGATGGCGGTGCGGAAGCAGGGGAAGACAAACTTCGCCGTCGCCTGCAACCTCCTCAGCCAGTGCATCAAGGAGAAGAGAAGCATCGACAATTTGGGGCTCGGATTCGATACCCGACCGCAAGGCGATGATAAAGGTGAGAACTTGCTGTGCGTCTTGCGCTTGGCGCCAAATTTGCGTTTTAGGGCAGGTGTTCCCCAAAGGTTAGCGTTTTGTCCACGTTATTGATTCTTTTCGATGCTATTTTTCAGGCAACTTGGAGGTGTTTCGGCCGCCGACCACCATGCTTCTGCTGCCGGGGGCGGAGATCTCCGGAGAGGATGACGGGGAGAGTGGAGAGGCTATGGAGTTGTTTCCCCAGCGCGCTAAGTTCAACACCGCGCCAGAGGAGGCCAGGTTTCGATCTTTCATCCATTCTCCCACGCATCAATCGGTGCTGTTCAATTGGATGTCTCTGATCATTTTGTCGGTTTCTTTCTTGTGCATCAGGGAAAGAGGGAATCCCCAACTCACAATCTTCTACGGAGGGAAGGTCATGTTGTTCGACAACTTCCCTCCAGAGAAAGCCAATGATCTACTGAAGCTAGCAAGCGAGGGAAACAAGAGAAACCAAAACTGGAGTCGAGAATCCTCTTCCTCGGAGCGCTCCAAAGATCAAAATCCAACATTGCAGTCCATGGTTGCTAATTCTTGGTTGACTGCCGAAGGCCTAGCAAGATCAGCACAGCCTACTCTTTCTGGTAAAAGAAAGCCTTCCTCTTAATCCAGATGCTTGTTGATACTCAAGAGCAAGAGTCAAAAACTTAAATGATTGTTGTTCTTATAGATCTTCCTATTGCTCGAAAGGCTTCGCTTCAGCGATTCCTCCAGAAGCGAAAAGATCGGTAGGTAATACTTATTTCGCTTGCCTTGGCAAGAGGCAATTTTGCTGAGAGATTATTATTAACTGATTACTTCGCCTCTGAAAAAAAAAACAATAATAACTGCAGGATCAATGCAAGAGCACCTTATCGAGTTAGGACTTCAGGAATGGCCACTCCATTCGAGCAAGAGAAAAGCAGATCATGGCTTGGCTTGGCTTGACTCCTTAGTTCTTGTTTCCGATCACTGAGGATCCTAAAAGAATCGTAGTCAAGCTCCGATGATCCTCTTCTTGAGCCAAACTACTCACCAGTTTCAGTTCTTTCTTATTTTCTAGATGTTTTTTCTTGTAAAGATTTGAGGTGACAACATATTGTCATTGTTCTCACTACAATGATACAGAAATTTTAGAAATATCCATGTTTCAGTTTTTCAGAGAGGAGCTGGTTTCTAACATTGTACATGTCTAAAGCATGCGATCCGTAATAATAAACAAGCTTTTTTACTTGTTCCAAGAGAGCTTCTTACTTGTTCCATGAGAGTGGAAAAGTAAACTATTCAAACAAATACAGTCTTTTTTTTTTCTTTTTCTGAACTGCAAAATTTGGTCAGAAACAGTTGCCGACTCAACCTACCAAACCAAAGCATGTTCCTTAAAGAAGTTTAAGTCAAAATTCCTTATTGTCTCTCTGAGTCAAACAATGGTTTGGAATTTTGACTTGGACCTGTTCTTGTTTGACTTGGAGTGCCACCATGCGTTTGACTTAGCTTTTCGGGTGTTCAAAGCCTCGAAGGAGCATGTGTTTCAAAGCTTCGTGTCGACGCTGAATTTGTCTCGTGTGTAAAGACCTCGAGGATTGAAATGCTCTTACAGATGAGCAATTTTCAATGTTTTCTTACTAATTTTCTTTTGAAAAAAAATAAGAAGAAAAGTGGACGTTCCTTTCGGTTTTTAGTCAAATCTATTATGTCACATGGTTTGACAAAGGGGGCGACGGAGCACATGAATCCTTCCAAAATATCAGGATCGAACTGTGCAAATTTAAGGGAAAAAAAAAATCAATTATGTTGTAGATATAGAGACAAGTTTATTTTCCATGCTTTTAAAATAAATGAACGGATGGCGTTAGTGATTACTATATTTTTAAAAAAATGATGCCTTTGAAATTTTGAGAATATTTTAATAATTTTAAATTTTATAGAGAAGAAATTCCAATTTATCTATTAAATTTTTAGGATTTACTCCCATAAAATATGTTTATGGATTTTCAAATTTATCTATTCATATCATGAAATCATCTATAAAATAATGAATTGTCTTGCTGTGAAATCCGTGAGGATATTTGAAAATTTTAAATATTGCAGGGTACTTTAAGAAATTTCACAGGGCGATTTGGAAATTTTCCTCCGAAATGGCTGACCTAGATCATCAATGGCGAGTCCACACGGAGTTTATGAACAGAGAGAGGCTTGACTGGGGCCATTCACATGCTTCGTTCAATTTGTTCAAGCTGCAGTGTTCAGTGGTAGGTACCAGTCCACTCGATGATGCTGTTTCGCTGATCTAGCAAGAGATAAAGCTTGGCAGTGAGAGATGCAAGCGACGATTTTTGGGGATTAGTGGGCGGTTTCTTCCTATTTGTCTGCCCCACCCTTCAGGAATGCGGATGGAGGGATTGGTGAGAACAGCTCTCTCAACAAGTAAAGCCCAGGCGACTCCTGGTTTTCTATCTCAACTTTTGTTTGCGATTCAACATGCCTGATGCTTTTAGAGTATACGGTCATGTCTATTTACAGAAAGTATTGCATAGTAAGAGCAGAATCCTTGGCATTGTGTCTGGAAACTTGTGATGTCCTAAAAGTAACAATCTTTACGGTTTAAATTGCTGATGCGGTCACAGTGTGACTCAATATTTTTACTGTGTTAGTGGATGCGAAACATTTTTTCGAACAACAAATACCTGTTTGACCTCGAATCATTGTCGTATAGCGCGTGTTATTATTGTTAAATGGATTAGATAGGTTATTTTCTTAGATTGGGAGAGTGTCTCCGATTTCCACACTTTTTCTCCTTCCCTGCGATTGCTCTTCTGAACTCTCCTTCAGAATCAGAATGTTCATATTCATGCCTTCTCATGAGAGAATAAGGTATGAACCGTTTTTGTCTGGCATTCATAGTTTAAGATGCCTCAGGCAAGAAAAGAAGTGGTCTTCGAAGAAGTAAATGCATATTATTGTCAATTCAATGGCCTTTACTTCAGGTCTTTATGCTTGCTAGGATTGTGATGAAATAATATAAAATTTTCTATATTATACTTTATATAGTATCTTTTACATATCAATAGCAGAGGACGTGCTAGATTAGGAAGTATTTTTAGGGAGGTAAACCATGAGTTTTGACGGAAAATATGATCCTCAGGTTTCATATTTTATGCATCTGCACTTCCATACACTTGTAACTGGAGAAATGTTGAGACGAGAATTGAAGCGATGTCCGTAGAAACCTAGGATAAAATAACATCTCTCCCTGTTTCAATGAGGATACACGTTTATCCTCATTCAAACTGTATTATGATTCTTAATCACTTCAAAGAATTCAAGAGAATAGAATAAGGCTGCATATGCAGTTAGTTAGTTTTTGTTTTTTTATTAGTTCCAAGGACTTCAAAAAGGATAAACCAATTCAAGTCTGGGATTCATCATCATCATCAATCTGTGATTGCCCCAACCATTTTAGATCGGCGGGTTAGGATTCATGTTCACAGCTTAGATAAATTTTCATTCCAATTGTCTTGGCCTAACCTAATTCTCCACCATTTCCATTTGGGTTTGGGAATGGTATTGGATGTGTACTACATCCATGATGATTGATCCTTTCTATACAGAAATTATAGCATCCATTCTACACCTGAACTTTCATTTTTCCAATATAAAAAATGCTCGAAAAGAAAGAGTTAAAGACTATTCCTAATTGTTTGTTCTATAGCATGGTAACACAGCTAACGTTGAGGTATGATATCCTCAAATTCCCATATGATATCCTCAAATTCGCATCATTCTAGGTCATATTATCTGGGTTAGCTGAAGCCTTGATTTGTTAACCAAAGCATGGCTTCAAAGAATTCAGTCTCTACATATATTAGCAAGATCTTAGAATTTATAGAAATCTAAACAATTTTAAAAGGGAAGGGTCAGTATAACACTACGAAAGTAATACTAAAATGTTTATGAATTTTGCCTTCTAAATTCGAATACCATGTTACCATGGAAAGGTGGCATCAGGAAGGTAGTAATCTTCGTTATAGTAGTTCCACATATGTTGCTCGGAGAGGCAAGGCTCCCTAGCATCTCCATTACTCAAACAAGATAGCATGTTGAAAACCTCATCATGTGAATCCATTTTCTCTCCTCCTGCATTCTCACAAAAGCTGTCATCCATGTTTCTTAGGAGTTTACTCCACCATGCTGATGTCATCATGTTCATCTTGTCATTCCACTCCATGTCATGCTGCTCCCCAATCAAATGGATCTCTGCAATTTCATCAGGATCCATCCTTTGATGGAATGCCCCTGATGCAGGGTCAAGTGCATCACAAGAGGCCTGGCAGGAACTCTTTGAGAGACAGGAGGTCTGGAAACTTGGTATGGTACTGTTAGGAGAGTTTGAAGAAGATGAAGTTGGCTGTGGTGATGGCTGGATTGTGGATTCCCAGCAAAGATTGTCACCGGAGGAATTGCTTTCATTGTTGAAACATTGAAGGCTCAAATCTAATCCTAATGGATGATTGCAGAATGGGTTGTTGAGGTTATCGTGGACAGGTTTTGTGGTAATAGGCAGATACATCCAAGGGAAAGCATGGTATTTGCAGGGTAACAATTTGGTATTCTGAAGGTAGGTAGGAAAGGTGTGGTTGAATGGATGAGTTTTAAAGTCGATCCTATTCTCATTCAACTCCTGTATCTCTTCTAACACTGCTGGAGATAGCTCTAGAGTTGGAGAAGGTGTTGGATTTTGCTGTTTCTGTTGTTGTTGCTGCTGCTGCTGCAGCTGGAATGTGTGCACCTCAGTTGCATGCTTCATGGTAGCTCTATGAAGTTTAAGGGCAGTTACAATCTCTCGCCTAGCCTCTGCCATGTTAAGTAATCTTTCTTGATAAGGCTTACTTGCATGGAGTCGCCTTCGCACTTGCTTCTTTGGTAATGGAGAATTTGCTGATGTTGGCTGTGATTCTTGTTGAGACCCACTGAGGTATCTCCTATCCTTGGAGTGATCTTGGGAAATTTCACTAAAACTTGCCTTGCCTCTAGATTTTGATTCCATGAGATCTTCAGGTCTTGAAGAGCCCAGCTGCTTGGCAACATGATTGATGTAGACACTAGAGAGCTGAGATATATTTAACGTGTGCGGTTCCACCTCCATCTTCTTGGTGATATTCTTTGTATTGGAGTTCCTTCTCATCCCTCACTCTCCAATATTCCTAGACCAAATTATGCCAAGGAATATGAAATGGTAGATGTACTTGGATAGTGATGGATTTTCAGGTTTCAAAGGAGGATGTGAAATGGTAGGTGAATTTAAAGAATAATGATGGATGTTTCTGGTTTCGTAGGGCAGGACCTATCAGACAGAACCTATCAGCTCTCTAATGCACCGAGATAGAGACATGTATACAGTGATGTGTATTCACACACAGTATATATAATGTACCAAATTTCGGGGGGTTATTTCTTTTCAAGTAAATATTTTAAATGCTTTTCATAGCTGATAAAATTAGAATCAAAAGATCCTTACAACTTGAAAATCACATTCATATGTGGCTTGATCTGAATTACAGTCATTACTGTTTCTTTAGATTCTCTATGATTTATGTTTCACTGTACTCGGATACAGAATAATGGAAGTCTGTCATTAGAAAATTTTAATTACTTAAACTGACTCAGATGGGATAATGCTATGCAGTAAACCTGATTAACAGCTAGTGACATGAGTATGCCTGTCCAATAAGTTTTAAAATCTTTTATTCATATTACTGATAGTGTAATATATTTTAGTTCTCTATTTTCTTGTGAACTTTACATAGAACATAAAGCAAGAATGTCTTTCTTGTAATCTTTGTTGTCTTCTCTTTGCATGAGATTTCTGCAGTAAATTTCTATATGAATAAGCTCGCAGAGTAATTAGGAGGAGCGCTTTCTTGAAAATCTATAGTGCCACAACATGCATAATTCTATTGAGATGCTAGCTGATATGATGAGATTTTCTAAGCAAAATCTAAAGAGACACTAGATGCTAAAAGTTGAGGCAGAATGTGGTCCTTTGTCATTAGTTCTGTCTGCCAAGTCTCACTGAAACACCAAATCATGTGGACATCAACAAATGTTTGGTTGTCATTATTAGGCATTTAAGGCAACAATATTATGCTCTTTAGCTGTCTCCCTTTCATGTGCCTGGGTGGTCCCACATTTACTGCTGATGTGGTCCTACGCATCCGTTCCATGTGCTTCCATCTGATTAAAGGTGACACGTGGCAACACAGAACAGGAGAAAGTGAAGGTAGAGGTTTGGAAGATTCATGGTTGAAGCGCCTCAATTTAACCCAACCAGAACGAGCTCCTAAACTCGGCACCGCCCAAGAACAGGAGCTGAGAGTTGGCTTCTTGTTACCTAAGATATAGTCCATCTGAGCATCTCATTTGTTGGGTGTATGTGTGGCTATGCTCTATAATTCATGAGGTCACAGTCCTTTCTTAATTATATAGCCAATGTAGTATGGTCCCCTCTTTACATCCATGGGATAATTGTGGTGATGAAAGTTGGACTGTGTGCTCGTAACCCAATTTCCTTTTACCACCACCAACCCATTCTAGAGTTTTCTGGAAACTAGGAGACACTGGGCAGAAGGACCATTTGACTGTTCTGTGGCTGGGGCATTTGCAAATGAAGGCATATCCTATAGATTTTCA
>JBAMHZ010436845.1:0-10387 GCA_037177395.1 Alpinia galanga | reverse complement strand
TTATCATTATGTTATTATTATTTTGCGTTGAATGCAGAATGATCAATAAATGTGATTGATATACACTTGCCACCATGGAGGCGTATACTGTTGGCAACATACACGTAGTTGATTGACGTTGAACTCGGTGTATTTGATTCGGATGATTATTGACAATATTGATTATTTATTTAAAATTATTAATAAAAATTTTATTTGATTCAGAATTTAAATGATTATCAAGTAATAAAGGATGTCTAACATGTCATACTATGTCAATAAAATAGTTATACATTGATGAATCAGAAAACTTCCAAAAAGCTTAATTTTTATTAATTATCAGGGTTATACATTTTTTTTCTAAAATTATTCTTTAATTTTTAACATTTAAAATAAAAACACTCTTATCAAGTCGACCACTGCCGCCCCTGGTCGTCGCCATCGCCAATCACCGGTCGTCGGTCATCGTCGGTACCACCATCAGCTAACCATCGAACGCCGCTGGCCACCGGTTACCGTCGGCATCATCAATGCCCATCGCCGAATGCCATCGGTCACCGGACACCACCAGTCACCTGCCATCGGCTGTCGCCAATTGTCACCAATCACCAATTATCGGTTACCATTTGTCAGTCACTAGCCACCGTCGATTACTGATAACAACAATAATATTTCAGAGTAAATGAAATTTTACAATTAAATCAGAGATAATATAGTAAAATACTATACTATATTATACTTTAAAACTCCAAACAAATAAATTTTTATTGAATTACTTAAGATTGAATCAAACAAAGTAAGTTATGTTTCATTTCTTATAATCTTAGTTATACAATTATCTATTAATTAGATCACTAAGATTATATGTGACTACTCTCAATCAAACGCACCCTTAACTTGCTCAATACGTTTTTTTTTTTTTTTTATGGTATGTTACTATGTAGAATTTAAATAGTTAATGAGCTGCAAAATTAAAAATAATTTATTTTGATATTTAAATAAATATTTTATACGAAAACGATACTATATTTTATTATATTTTAAGTGAAACGGTTCATAACGGACGAACCAATTCGACCCAATAGGCCGATACTCTATAATGCCATCCGATGAACCCGATTTTGCCCTAATCCGCGTTGGTCTTCCCCTCTTTCTTCTTCGCAACGTTTTTTCTCCGTGCCGCCGGCCAAATCGAACCTTAGTTCGCCGACGACGATAGGTTCTTCCTTTGCTCCTCTTCTTTTCAATCCCTTTATCGCATTTTTGACTCTCCTGTTCCTCTGTTTATTGACGCGAAAAGAGGGGGAGAACTAGGGTAGGCTTTGATTTACTCCTCTTATGGATTTTTCGCAATTATTTTTTTGTTCTGGATTTTGATAGCTCGGTTTATCCTGGTCTTACGGCAAGATGCAATTCTTAAATTTCAGAGTTATAGATTTTGGGAAACGAGAACGTTCGTGAGGAAACCAGCGAGAGAAAGGTAGGAGGGCCTAAAAGAATGGCTGCGCAGCATTCGCAGCAGCAACAGCAAATGGCAGCTGGCGATGGCCTCACTTCCCAGTTCGCTAACTTGCCAAAAGCTCAATTGTATGAGATCATGTCTCAAATGAAAGTATGCTTCTGTTCCCATTTCCTTTTTCTTTATCATGTACTCAAAAAGGAAATTATTTTGCATCAATATTTTTATTCTTCTTTTTGAAGGTCTTAATAGATCAGAATCAACAACAGGCGAGGCAGATTCTCATTGATAACCCTCAGCTGACTCGAGCTCTCTTCCAGGTTAATTATCTATTGTTCCTTGCTTCTTCTTTGACGTTCTATAACATAAAAGTAAAGCAAGTTTCTTGCTTTTCTTATAGCTTGGGATTGAATTATTAAGTTGAACCAAGTTTTGTATGGGCATTATTCCTGTGATTACTCATTCTTGCATATAGTATTTTCTCTTGCAAATAATGTGCGTCATGCATTTGGTGATCTTTTACTTTTTTATTTCGTTTTATTCATAATCTAGTGATGATGTTGACATCAAAGTTTCTAGAATCACATTAATTTTATTTTAAATATGGAGCCAAACCTAACACAAATTTTAATAATTACTTGTTTGATCATGGAACCATGTTTAGGCTCCTAAGTAAAGTCATTATATATAATTACTGGCAAGAAAAATAATTGTTTGTTTCTAGGCAACTCTTCTTGATTGTTTTGCTTGTTTTGGCTTCATAAATTAGTAAATTATGTTCGTATTTTGCAAGGTTGCATTGCAGTTCTATTTCACTTTGAGGAAAAAGATTAAATTGTATGATTTAATACTCTCACAAAATTTTTCAAGTTTGATAAACTCTGCCCTGCACTGGACAATTCTTAAAGAAAATTACAGCCATTTTTGGGAAAAATACTGATTTCTAATCAATACCTGAAAAATTTTAGAAAAAAGTGCCATTTTGTCAGCGCTATTTAAATGTTTAAGGTTATTCATAAACATTTTCAAACTTCACAAATTGTTCTGGAACATTTGTAATTCATGGTGCTATACTTGATTAGTGCTGGCTCATGGTGAGGCAAGCCTTACATAGAATCCAATGGCTAGATAAGATTAGTGCAGAAAACTCCAAATAGTTGAGATTCACTTTTTGTTTGCTATATGCTGTTGATAGATGGCTAAAATGTAAAATCTACATGAAGGAGAGCTAATTGGTTTTGTACTTGTCAATTTGAATGCTGTGTAAAACTATTGGTCTATTGACATATAAGATGTTTTGCACTTTGTAAAACTTGGAGTTTTGGTTTTGCACTCACTTTTAGCGTCTTCTGGAGTTTGT
This sequence comes from Alpinia galanga, assembly GCA_037177395.1. NCBI lineage: Eukaryota > Viridiplantae > Streptophyta > Magnoliopsida > Zingiberales > Zingiberaceae > Alpinia > Alpinia galanga. The sequence goes on along the minus strand of JBAMHZ010436845.1, from coordinate 7,589 downwards.
GTCCTGTCTTCATTTAGATAATTTAATATATCCAAATGTATCCTCAGTTTTTGGATGCTCATTAGTATCATGGTTGTGAGTGACCTTGTAAACTGAACTATAATTGGGTGGCTGTAGTTTTTGAATCAAGATTTTTAATTTAAGAAAACATTGACCCAAAGGTTCTTGAAGGTCAGTATTTCCATGCTTTGTGTTCTATAATACATTACACCGTTGATTTTTCACTTTGTTAGCTAATCAATTTGCCAAACTGGATTTCTGTTGTACCAACAATGGTCTATGATGACACTAATAAATACTCATGTTGACTTGAGAGAACTGATTCTATTGGTCCTTTGCTTTGATAAAAGATGAGAGGGAAATCATTAGTTGCACTTTAGCTGTGATAAGCTTTCACGTCTTCATTTCATATAATTTAATTTCCTGCAGATAAATACATCAAGGTTTTGACTGATTTTCAGTTAATTTCAGGCACAAATAATGCTTGGAATGGTGCAGCCTCCAAAAGTGGTAATATTAATGCTCTTAATTCAATAGCCAGTTTGTGCTTTCATGAAGACTGTTATTAAGAATTACTGCCTTCCTTTTCATAGATACCCAACATTCAACAGAAACAGATGTCACAGCCACAACCTGCACAGATTGGACAGCCATCTAATGCTCAAGATTCTCAAAAGCAGTCAACTAAACTCGTGGGACAGGGTGAACCTAGTATATCTCAGAATCCGCCATCAGTTAGACCACAACAACTAACGCAACCTTCCATGCCACTTCCAGCTGCATCTGTTCCTTCATTGACCGTCCAATCATTGCCGATGCCCTTGCCACCTTCAGCACCACAAACCAAGAGCTTTCCACCCATGCAAATTCCTTCAGTACCTGCACATTCTTCCCACCATCCAAGCTTGGCTTTGCCTACTCCTGGTCCTCCACACAATTCTACCCTTCCATCCCATATCCCAATGGTTTCTGTGCAGCCACAACAATCTTTGCAAAATCCTGGAATATTCAACCAGGCATTGCAGCCACCATTACCATTGCAGCCTAGACCAATGCAACCTTTTAATCATCAACTTCCATCACATATGGCTCATTCTCTTGCTTTTCAGCCACCAAATGTGTCTCATCAACTTCCATTACACAACTTGTTCAACGTAGGTTAAAAACTAATATTTTATTATTTTTTTCCTAGTTTAAATATTGTCACAAAATTTGACATATTTTTCAATTTGTTCAGTTGGGTGCTGGCCCTTCAGCTTCCTTTCTGCAAGGACAACCTCCACTGCCTAACCAGCCGCTGCCTCAACATATCTATCAGGTGCATTTCTATTCCACTCATCTGCACAGGTTTAACTTACAATGTAGCATTGATCATATTCATAAGAGTGATCTCTTGACTCAATTATAATAACCAAAACTTAAATTTTATACCATTCTTTTAATTGTATTAACCATATTTTATATAAGTTCAAAAACATTTAGCAGCAAAAGCTGCCAAATAGTGTGTACGATCCAATTAGTTTTAAGCATCACATGAATAATGGTTGATGCCGATATGATTGCATGTTGGATGAACACTGTAATGCTGTTACCAATAGATATGCCTTCTGTCAGCACATGTATTGGCCTATATATACACCAAAGAGGAAGATGATGAGGAGAGAAGGTAAAGAATCTCACATTTTGCACCAGTGTCACTTCTATTTGCTTTTCTGCTTGCATAACTTTGTTTGACAAACTCAAGTTCATCTCAAGGGGGTTGAGGGCAATGAGAGAATTTGCATGTGTCAGACCAACCTAACATTGGTTTCTTTGCAGCCACGACAGACCTGTCCACTTGTGTAGGGTGCATAGGGTGGAATGCATGGTTAAGAAAGTTGACTGTGACCACACCTATATGTACTACACATGTAGAAGACTACCTTGATGCAGTTTGATTAAGGTATTCAGGCTGCATATGCCATAGGCAGCCCAAATATGTATTAGATTGACTTTGTGGAGCAAATCGAAGACATGGTGAATTCTTTAATTTATCTCAACTATTGTATAAGCGGAGTATTAGTTCCATAGTTAATTAAGGCGTGAGGCGCCTAAAAGTGCATAGGTGTTGTAGGGCATGAGGTGCTAGACTCATGGTAAGGTGCATGCCTTACCAAAGTAAGACATTTTGGGTATAAAATTTTTATAATTCAAACATATATAGGGAATTTATACCAAAATATTCCACTAACAAAATTATAGTTCTTAAACTATTAAACAATAATGACTTGGTATCAGGTGACATTTTATCTGTAATAAAAAGGCATTGTACACAATTGGTTGTGATTTATAAAGAAAAATCTAAATTAGTGGAATGAAAATTCTAAATTAATTTACAATTTGAATTTGTGAGGAACGAGGCAGAATCATTAGAAACTATGAGAGAAAAAAAGAACAAAACCAATAAGAAAATGTATGAACTTAATCTGCGAGGAAAAAAAAATATTGTTATAACGAATTAAAAAGAGAAAAGCAAGAAAGTTTAGCTAAATCTAGAAAACTAATATTGATCTTGCAAGCAAGAAAAGAGTTCACGTCTAAGAAGGGAGGGGTGGTTGATGTTGATTTTTTAGGGGATAGGAAGAGTCATGCAAAGAGAAATAATTGAAATAGATTTGCAAAGGGGGTTGATGTTTATTTTCTAGGGGAGAGGAAGAGTTACACAAGAAAAATGTGTTGCATGTATGCAACCTAAAGATATGAGTTAGACTTTAAATTTTTTGTCACTTTAATAATACAAGAAAAACAGCACTCTAAGCGTGCTTTAACCTCTTAAGAGGTGTGAGTTTCTTTAAAGTATTGCGCTTGGGTCACTACCCAGGCGCAAATGGCCTGCCTGGTTGTGCCTTGCGCCTAGGCGCAGCTTTTCCCAACTATGATTGGTTCAGATCAGTGATTATTATTTTGCATTTTGTTATTATTTATAATATTTTTCTGTGTAGGTGTTGTAAAAGTATTAGGTCAATTATTTGTATTTGGGTACTCATGTTGATAGTGGGTCACAGAGAGTAGTTGCATGACTGGTAGCTTCACATAGAAGTTGCGATATATTAGCATTAGTCATTAATCTTAGCTTTATGTTGTTTTTAAAATAACCCATCTGATATTAATTTGTTATATTATGTTGTAGACATAAAATAAATTTTCTTAATTTTTTTTAATGTACTTCACCTATGCATTATGTGGTGGGTTGATCATATTCCACCTGCATTTTCTCTTGTACCAAAATAATCCTTGCTGATGCTACAGCATTCTGCAAATTTCATCTCTACAAAATGAATTGAAGTAATACAAGGCCAGCTGTTATAATGTAAATCAAAGCAAATCTGTAACATCAGCACATTATATGTAGTTGCTTTAATGCATAATTATCCTACTGAACGAAGTTGGTAATTTTAAGCAGCAGGTAGGCTCTCACTTGGGTCCAGACTATGGCAACCAAATTGGCAACCCAATGCAAATTGATAGAGGAACCCCTTGGGCACCTGGCCCATCAGAATTATCAAAAATGGGTGCTCAAGTGCCAGGACTAGCTCCACTAATGGCATCTGGTCATATGGTTGCAGGCACAAGTGGTCAGCCTCCTCGCCCTCCACCGGTAATAGGCTTTATGATACTGCCCTTGTTTATTCTCTTTCGCAAGCCTGTGCTAGTTTTTTTTAATTATGACAAAAAAGTGCCATGATTGATCTATATAGTTCATTGTCTGCAGTTGACGCCAGATATGGAGAAGGCATTGCTTCAGCAAGTTATGAGCCTTACTCCAGAACAGATCAACCTTTTACCTCCAGAGCAGAGGAATCAAGTGTTTCAACTTCAGGAAATGCTAAGGTAGCGGTGATGTCAGTAATCCCTTTACGGATTCATATATTTATGGTGCCAGCCTGCTCCTTATTTGATCAGAGTCGCCATTGATGATGTAACTTCCTGCCTCGGTGTCATTTGGCTGCATTTGATATACGAAGGGAGGTCTGACGGGGTAATAACTAGATTGGTTTAGATCATGAATTCTAACCTGAATGACACATGTCACTACTTTGCTCCCTCACCAAGACTGCAGCAACCTACTATCTATATCACCATTTTGTTTCATGAGTTTCTTTAGTTCTTGTTTGCTTTGGACATGGGAATTTGGAGCTCTTGTCCTCTCGGTGTAACACTTATTGAATTAGAGGGACAACGTCCACCGGTAATGTTTTTAAATTGTATTTGCAGATGTTTGATTAACTCTAACTGTAGCAAGTGATTACTATGCAGTCCCACTAGAGTTAATGGTGTCGATGAGGAGGTTGCCAACTTGAGAACGTCCCACATGAGCCATGAGATGAATTATAACTCATCCTTAACATTCTTAGGGGAGGCTCTCTCGACAGTATACTGCAATAGATAATGTAGTCCTAGCAATATTCCTAACATCCGAAGTCATATTGCCACCCAGGGGCAAATATAATCCTCCAGATCGAGAACATCTTTCCTATACGCCAATCATCACACGTCGATGGCAAAGTACTGTACATGCGGTTGTGATTTCCAGCATATTCCTGAGGATTATAGAGACTTGCTACGACTAACATCCATCACAAGTTTTGCTTTATTATGTGGCCCAAGAGCGGTGATAACTAACACTCAATTCCATTTTGCATAGAGAGGGATGAAGTTGTTCGCCAATTGTGTAAAAACTCAACTAATTGGGATTTTTCTTCCCCATCCATTCAAGTGAACCTGATCTACATCAAAATTTGAGTTTCATTTATTTTCAGCAGACATTTTATGCTTTCTAATTATCCAAAACATGTCCGTACCTAAAGAAAATATTTTGTTGGGATCGTTAGCGAAGAAAATGATAATGAAGAAAAGAGAAAATCGAAGAAGAGACACTGAGAATTTAACGTGGTTTGATAAATACTGTCTACTCCACAAAATGACCAAGAGAAATCAATTAGAATCACAAAGTTTAGGGTTATAATCATCCTATATATACATCTCTAGTCATATATGGTATTTTAGATCCAAAATATTATAAATTGATGAATTTTTCGAACTCTTTATCACCTCCATGATGCACCATAGCCTGGCCGTGTTATTGGACACGACTCTACCATCTCCTCTAGGCGTAATACAACCCTAGCCGTATTAGTGGACATGGTCGTATCATCTCCTTTAGAACATAACCCGACCATGCTCAACTCTTGAATTTAACATGACCTTGCCCTCGGGCATGACCGTACCATGGTCGTGCCGTTGTTACTTGCTTGCACTACTGTCTGGCTGTGCTGATGACCACGACCATATCATGGCTTCCAAGGCAGACCACAATCTAGTCATGGTGACTGACACGACCATGTCGTGGTCATGCCATCCCTTTTCTCTCCATATCAGTCATCTTTTAACAATCTCCACCTTCATAAATATTCACCCCTTCGAAGAAAATAAGCTTATGAAGATAACACCTCCTGGAACGACTGAGTTCGGACTGCAACCCCTCTAGCAATTAGAGAAATTAATCAAGTTCAAGCAAAACTTCTGTGGTAACTAACTTTGTTAACATATCTGCAACGTTTTCAGCAATATGAACTTTTTCAAGTTGAATGTCACTAGAAGAAATCATCTCTCTGATCTTGAGAAACCTTACATTTATATATTTGGTTCTCGCATGATACACTTGATTCTTTATCAAATCGATAACACTTTGACTATCATAATATAACTTGACTCCACCTTATTGAACACCCAGTTACTTGACCAAATCTATAACGCACAATGCTTCCTTGGTTGCCTTGGCAATTGTCATGTACTCCAACTCAGTAGTGGATAATGCAACTATGAATTGTATCATGGACTTCCAACAAATAGGTCACCTACCATAGTGAATACATATCTTATAGTAGATCTTCTGTCATTCAAATCTCTTGCATAATCTGCATCCACATATCCTACCACTAAAGGGTCATCTTTTTGTCTATTAAACATGATGCCATAACCAATAGTATTCCTCAAGTATCTAAATATCCACTTGATCCCATTTCAATGTTGTCGACTAGGATTTGAAAGAAACTTTCTCACCATCTTAATAGTATGTGTTAAATTAGACCTTGTGCAAACCATGACATACATCAAACAACCAATTATACTAACATAAGGAATATTTGACATATCGTGAAGCTCATCATTTATCTTTGGGTACTGTGCAATGGACAATTTAAAATGATGTGCCAGAGGTGTACTCAGACTTCACATTACCCATGTTAAATTTGTCCAACACCTTCTTGATGTAGTTGTGCTAAGATAGCTATATCTCTCAGAGACTTTGTTTCTTTGCATCTTCATCCCAAGAATCATCTTGACCTCACCCAAATCTTTCATATCAAATTTCTTGCTCAATAGCTTCTTCAACTTATTGATCTCGGTCATACTCTTCGCAATAATCAACATATCATCCATATAAAGTAATAAAAAGATAAGTGAATCATCATCAAGGCTCTTCATATAAATGCAGTAGTCATACTCACATCTTCTATATCCATTTTGAATCATATATGAATCAAAATGCTAGTACTATTGCCTTGGAGACTGCTTTAGCCCATAGAGTGATTTTTTTCAATTTATAGACCAAGTGCTCTTGCCTGGTTTGATTAAATTCTTTTGGTTGTGACATGTAAATCTGCTCCTCTAAATTACCATGATGAAATGTAATTTTCACATCCATTTGCTTCAACTACAGATCATGATGAACCACCAAAGCTAATATTACTTTGATAGATGTATGTTTGACCATCAAAGAAAATATCTCATCATAGTTAATCCCTTTTCTATGAGAAAACCTTTTGTTACTAGACGAGCCTTGAACTTTCCTTTCCTTCTTCACTTTTTGAAATTGCTTCTTTCTTCTTTTATACCTATTTGCATCCTATAGTCTTCTTTCCTTTAGGAAGTTCCACCAAGTCCCATGTTTGATTCTCATGCAACGACTCTATCTCTTCCTTCATAACACTCATCCATTTGTCTTTTTTAGAACTGTGTATTACCTCTTGAAAAGTAGTAGGATCTTTGCTAGTAGTGATAAATGCATAAGAAACTAAATCTTCAAAACCATATCTGATAGGTGATTTTAAGGTGTGTTGAGGCCGATCTATGGCTCCGATGCTCCGTGTGCTTCGGACTAGCATCATCAACACCATAAGTCTCTAGCTTCACCTGCACAACATCTTTACTTCTGCTGCTATCTAATGGTATTTGCTTCTTATCTCCATGAGTACACTGTAACATAGTCTTTTCATTAAATACCACATCTTGACTAATCACCATCTTGTTTGCTTTAGGAACCCAAAGCTTGAAGTCTTTCACCCCTTTCTGATAGCCTAGAAAGATATACTGAATAGACTTTTCATCCAACTTTGATCTATCTTCATTAGAAACATGTGCATTGGCTGGACATCCTAATACTTTTAAGCTAAAGTAATCAACTAGGTTACCTTCCCACACCTCCTTTGACACTTTCCCATCTAGTGTTGCCTTTGGTGATCTATTAATTAGAAAGTACATCATGTTTA
>JBAMHZ010436824.1:0-10387 GCA_037177395.1 Alpinia galanga | reverse complement strand
ATTCACCAATTCTACACAAAATATCATTAGGGATAACACTTAATAGAATTTTTCATTTATGGTGAATTTCTCCAATTGCTCCTTGGTCCACTTCTTCTTTTTGAGGACCTTGCCTTTGGAATCTTTAGGAGAATCGAACTCATCCACTAAGACGAACCATTGCTCAATGTCCATCATTAGGAAAGGTTCCATCCTTCCTTTCCAAAATAAAAAATCTTCTTATACAAATGGTGGAGGAGAGTAGGTGTCATCACCAAGCTTGAAAATTGGCTCTATTTTTTACTTCTTCCTTCTAGATTGCTCTAATGGTGATTAGTCCTTGAGAGCGGCCTCGATCTGATACAAATTGTTGGGACCTTGATCGTCGCTAGAGGGGGTGAATAGCATTTACCCTAATTTGTCATTCGATCGTGCTCATCTCTACATGTTTGTTAGTGCACAGTGGAATGTATATAGTAAATGCAATAATGAAAGAGACAGTGCACATAAACATAAAGATATAAAGTGGTTCGGAACTCTAGTTCCTACTTTATGGAAATTTGTAAGGTGGATCACTCCCAAAACAAAGCTTCACTACTACTTTTGGATGAACACCAAGGTGGAGGAACCTTCTTACAACCAAATGCAAGCACTAATACAAGCAAAAATAAATACAACAAGTATTACACAAATATAAGTAAAGAAAACTTTACAATAAGATGAACTTTTGATTGAGCGCACTTGCGGTAGTTTGGATGGCTTTAAAAGTCTGGAAAACAATAACTTTTTTCTTCCAAGTTCATCAAGAACCAACAACATCAGCCTCCTTCTTCAGCTCCTTAAATAAGCTTCTTCAAGGCTGATTTCCTATCAGCAGTTGACTGACCTTACCTACCAGTCGACTTGTGTCGTATCTATTGTAGGACAATGACTTTCCAATGGATAAATCCATGTCGAATAAGTGATTAATCGAGTGATCAATCAACTGATGGTCATCACCAGTCAACTGACCTATCACCCCGGTTGACTAGCCAACCTTCTATGCTCTGGACACTCTTCACTAGTCGAATGGCCATCATACCAATTGACTGCCTTGCATCAGTTGATTGGCCTACAATATCAGCCAACTGCTCAAGCACAAAATGCTCGAGCACCAGCAGTAGTCGACTCTAACTAAACTGTCTATCACCAGTCGACTGGTAAACTTCAAAACTAAGATTTACTCCCCCCAAGTGTGATTCCTTCACAATTTTAACTCCTCTTAGCCTAGACCTCAATTTTCAAGTCACTTCCATGTGCTAGCCTTCAAGTGCTTACATTGACCTAGTCATGCTAAGTGTCAAGAGGTCATGCCTTCGGGACTTCCCCTTAGCCTCGTCCTTAACCTTTAAGTCACTTCCATCAACCTCGCGTCTCCATGCACTAGTCTTTAAGTGCTTCCATCAGGTTAGTCTTGCTAAGTGTCAAGAGCCACGCTCTTGGACTTTCCCTTGCCAAGTCACAACTTAGACTTTCCTTACCAAACCATGTTGGACTTTTCCCTTGCCAACTCCATGTTAGACTTTCCTAACCAAGTCACAACTTGGACTTCTCTAATTGTCAACTCCATGTTGGACTTTTTCCTATGCCAAGTCATACTTAGACTTTTCATGCTAAGTCTTCATACTTAGACTTCTTCAACAATCTCCTCGTGACATGTATGGTCAAACCATATTGTCAATATCAACTGTTGTCAAATATCAAAACCCAACTCGAGTTTGGTCAATCGTGACCTGGACTGATTGCACCAACAACAAGTTCATGTATTTCATTTCTTGAATGGTGCTCATGTAAGTCTTTGATTGATTATCAATTCAATTTACCTTATCTAAAAAAAATATAAACCTTCACATTTCTCCCTATCTACCCTCTAAACACCTTATCCATTAATCTTTGATATGTGTCGCCAATGTTCTTGAGGCCAAATGGTAGTACCATTTAACAAATGTTTTTGTCAGACATGAAGAAACTCACTTTTCCTAATCTTCTTAGCCTAGAAGTTTCTGATGATACCCTTAATATGCATCCAGCATACATATAATTTCATGCCTCACGGTAGAGTTCACTAACTAATCTTTCTGAGGTAGGGGCCAGTAGCAATCCATAGTGCACGCCTTGTTGAGATCTTAGAAATTGATGCACACCCACCATTGGCCTAAGACTTTAGGAACTAGCACCGCATTGGAGAGCTAAATGGGGAATTGTACCTCTTTAATGTGGCCAACCTTCAACAACTTCTCCACTTTGACTTGAATGATCCTATCCTTTTAGGGGACAAAGTGCCTCTGCTTTTACTTCATCAGTTGGACCTTCGACTGATGTTGAGTTGGTGCTCCATTAGTTGTGGGTTGGTATCATCCTAGCTTAACATCAATTGACTAATGTTATCATCCTAGCTTAACATCAATTGACTAATGTTATCATCTTAGTTGACTATTGATACATGACTGACCCTCATAATAGAATCGAACAAAAATATTTTGTTCATTTGCATTTTGCCCTAGATCAACTACCTAGTCAATTGATATCATAATCAATCAACTATTTTCTACCTCAAATCTAATCAAACTACATATTTGTAGTTTCAGATTCATTAGTTGACTTGACCATTTCATAAGTCAATTAGTGTTACCCTAAACTTGAATAAACCATAAATTCATAGTTTAAGTTCATCAACTGATGGTTTTTCTTCACTAGTTTACTGACACTTTGATTCAAGCCACACCAAGGCTGAATCTATGTCATGCCAAAAGATTTCATCTCTCTAGGTTTCTTCGTCTCTCGACTTATAAGGATTTCATAATTGTCTAATATCCAATTGACCTCAATCTACTAGCACTTATGGTGCCAAAAAACTCCATATCTTCATGATTTCATCATGCTAAGAAGCCGTCTCAATGCTTCCCAAATTTTAACATTCCAAGAAACTTCCATGCTTCCAAGACTTCATCATGCCAAGAAGCCCCCATGCATCTAGAACTTCACGATGCTATGAAGTCTCTTTGTTTTTGGTACTTCATTCTTATATAGAATTATCTCATCTATGACTTCATTATTTATCATTGGTCCTCTATGATCTACTTGGACTTTTATCACTATTTAAAATCTAATCCTCCTTGATCTATTAGGGCATCAACTATCAAGCATCAAGTCTTCGTCAACTTGTTTAGACTTCCATTGTCTAACATCTAGTATAATCATCGATCTATTAGGATTTTTCATCACTTATCAGACATCCAATCATGTCTGACTTGCTTAGAGTTCCATTAACTATCAAACATTCAATCTACTTTAATTTATTTGGAATGCCACTACCAATACCAGTTCAATTTCTCCATCTACCACCTCTCTTGTTAGACTTTTCATTGTCAACACTTGTTGAACTCTCAATTTGAAAAAAAAAATTTAGATGCACCATTTAAAGATTTTGCCTTAAACATGTGTTAGAAAATAATTGTTCATATTAAATATTTACTAATTTGTTGGATTTTAGTGAACGTAGCAATTGGATTGAACAGAGCTAGCATAAAGGGACCTTTTACATTAATCCCAATCCATGTAAAGATACTTGACTCATTAATTTAGATTAAATATTTACCAATTTGGATTTTTGTGGACATAGGAAATTGGACTGAACAAAGCTAACATAAAGAGACCTTTTACATTAATCTTAATCCATGGGAAGATACGAGACTCATTAATTTCGATAGCTTATTAGTGTGCAGTTAGGATAACAAAATAAATCTAATAACTAAATATGCTAGTTAGGAGCCCTTCACATGAAGAAACCTTCATCTTAGGATTTTCTTTTCCAATTGGATCTCATTCGACTCTATCAGTGAATTGACTGAAAATGACTTAAAATGTATATTCATTTCACATAAAAAATAGATATTGAATTGTTTAAATAAATATTTTGATTTTTAATCTTTTGCAAAGTAACATAATTATATTTTTGTAAGATATGTTTTTATGGAGAGAATTTTTTAAAAGTTTATTTTGTTTTCTTGACAGCGTGACTTTATACAAGGAAAAACATAAAGTTGTAGTATAGGTTTATAGGAATATAAAATAATATAAGTAATTAGATTTATGCTATGTACACTAAATAAGAAGATATAAAGAACACGCTATTCATTATAATAATTCTATAAGAAGATATAGAGAATACATTATTCATTATTATATAGGAATGTTACCTTCAATCGCAGTTTGAACGTTATAAATGATGTTTTTTTATATATATCATTATAATTAAAACACTTACATTTGTGTTGAAGAATCATATTCTACTGGTGGGAAAAGTCAAAGAAAATTGTATAAATACAATTAACGATGTTCCATATTTTCTTTTGTGAAAATTAAATCATTAGAGCATTTTGTGACTCAGAATCGTGATATCCTGCAAACCCTAAGGATTGAATTTTGGTGTTCTAGTTAATTAATAGCTGGTCGAGCTAACCGGCTTTAAGGAAAATATCAGGAAAAAAACAGCTTTTAACAGTGCAATTAAGTTGGATGACTAGCCAGTTGCATCTCAATTAAAGCTCCTTTATGATAAGTTTTTTCTTGGTGCAACCTCATTCAATGCAGCAAAGAGAGAGAGAGAGAGATCCATTTGTTCTGATATCCCTGTTTATTTTTATTTTTCATTATTTCATATATTGATAGCTTTGCTGAATTTAAAAGACCATAAGACTAGAGTAAATTGATTCTTCCGCTTTCTTATCTGACAGGACAGCTCTTTCTGGGAAGAAAGAGCAGCCTGTTCCTGTAATATATAGTCAAAGAAAATTATGAATTGAGTGGAAAAAATTGATAGCATAACATGGGAAGGCCGCCTTGCTGTGACAAAGGAGGAGTGAAGAAGGGGCCATGGACGCCAGAAGAGGACCTTGTGCTTGTCTCCTACATCCAACAACATGGCCCTGGCAACTGGAGATATGTTCCTACAAACACCGGTTATCTTTTCTCTATTTAATTCCCTGACTTCCATCTTCTTTCTTTGAGGATTAGGTCTAAATTAAGGTTTTCTTGATCCTGCCCTAATTTATTATTAATACTATTTTTTGGCGGGTGTTTGATGCACTAGGGCTGATGAGGTGCAGCAAGAGTTGCAGACTTAGATGGACTAATTATCTGCGGCCGGGGATCAAGCGTGGCAACTTTACAGATCAAGAAGAGAAGCTGATCGTCCATCTCCAAGCTCTTCTCGGCAACAGGTACAGGGATCGATCGTTCCTTGCTTATCTGCTCGTGTAGACTATAAATCTCATTGTTTTTTGGCAGGTGGGCAGCGATCGCATCGTACCTTCCTGAGAGGACGGACAACGACATCAAGAACTACTGGAACACTCACCTCAAGAAGAAGTTGAAGAAGATGCAGAATCCTCATCAAGATGGCAGCAGCATGAATTCATCATCGAGCCCCCGGCACAGCCTCTCAAAGGGCCAGTGGGAGAGGAGGCTCCAAGTCGACATCCACATGGCCAGGAAAGCCCTCACCGATGCTTTGGCCTTGCAAGCCAAGCCTAAAGCTCCACTCTCATCCGCCGCCACTGCCACTGCCACTGCCACTGCCGCTGCCGCTGCCAGCACCTATGCCTCGAGCACTGAGAACATTTCGCGGTGGCTCCAGGGATGGACGAATAACCATACTCCCTCACCTAAGACTATGCAATTAGGTCACTGCGCCTCCACCTTGGGCCACTGCTCCTCTGCAACTGCTGCAATCAGCAAGAACGACGTTTCGGCGATGGAGTCCTCCTTGTTTAGTCTTGACTCGCCGTCTGCGGTGGTGTCTGACACTAGTTTTTCTCATGGTGACATCAAGGCCATCCTTCCCACTTCTGTGTTTGAGACATGGCTATTCGAAGAAGAGAACAATAGATCGAGCCCACTAGTTGATGCCATTAATTAGTTTGTGTGTTTCTTGTTGCAATCAGTTGAGTGTGATCACAAAGATCATGATCAGCTCATATAAGAAAACTAACTGTAAATATACATAATGCTTCGGGATGACTCAACCTATTAATAGGACATGCTAGAGGGAATTGCTCAAGAAATGTGTAATTATCATGTTTTTTTTTGTTTTTTGTTTTTTGTTTAGAGGAATTATGGTAGTTTTGGGGTGATATAAGTGGGATAATGCGCTTGTGGCTTGAGCTTTTGTATTGATTTAATAAAAATGTAATATCAGTACTTTGTGTGTTCTTCTAGTGTATTGAAAGCTCCTACAGAAGTTAAAATTTTGTTATTAGTTCCCTATAGATCATGAATTGTACAATTAGATACAACAGTAGTTACTTTTCTCTATGATACTGTAAGTTATAAGACAATTGATTTGGTGCAATTTGGTCATGATTGGATACTAAATAAATTTGTTTTTGATGATGGGCTGGCTCCCTTTGAATGGTTGAGACATAATTATCCAGTTGGTCGAACGCTTCTTTTGTGGAGGCGAATTAATCTTCCATCACTGTTTAGCTATCTTAGCCATTATATCTTTGTCATACAATTATATAAAACGTCTATCTTCCTTTCCACACTTCTCCACCTTCCTTATGTTGGAGGGGTTTATCCTCTCAAGTGCGGGCATCATCAAGGAGGAGGTGTTTATCCTCTCAAGGAAAGGGAAGACAAAAATATAAGTTGCACAGAGTAGTAAACTTTGTTTTAGGGTTTTTCATGAAGAACAAGAACTAGAAGGGCACATAAGCTCGTTTTGAGTCTACAGGCATGATTATTCTCAAGCAGATTAATTGTGAATGCGACCCATAGATTATCTTTTGGTACCTGCAATTTGGGTAGCCAAATTGTCACATTATTTGCATAGTTAGTCAATAATAAAAGTACTACGTACTATACATTATCTTGGATCTTGAGTAGTTTGGCGGTTCCACATTTGAGTGGTTTCCCTTTGTTTTGAAAAAAAGTCATAAAGTACTACTACATTAGTGGATCTTAAAATAATAAAAAATTTATAGGCAACGCCGACAAAAGTCATTTAACTTTGTTTTGAATTCTTAAGTTCTACCTCAGACTCACAAAGCAGTTAGATTTTTAGAATGATCCCAATCTGATACCAAATGTAAAATTAATAGCAATGAGAGGATGAATAGTTTAATATCTAAAATAGAAAAAAATATCTTGAATCCAAAATTTAATTAAAGATTTAGATAATAAAAACTAACAAGCAATGTTAACAAAAGGCTAGCTTGTTTAGAATCCACATGTCATACTCTATGACCTATAGACATATAACGTGGTTAGACTTTTAGAATGATCGCAGACTAATAATACCAAATGCAGGATAAAAGTGGTGGCTAGGGGATGGTGAATTGCTAGCGATCTAAAAAAAAAAAACTTACTCCAAAGCTTCAATAAAGATTTAGATAATACATCAAAATAATAAAAACTAATAAAAAAAAGTAAAGAAAAGTTAGCGTCGTTTGGAATCCTCATGTCCTATTCCATAGCTTATAAACTAGAGGTGAAGAAACATTGTACAAAATCTTTTATGATAAAGTTAAAAATTGTAAAGAAAAAGAAAAGTTTGTATATCAAACAATTAGAATGTAAAGGTAAAGACGTTAAGGCGAAAAAAATGAAAGATTATAAAAGAATTAATAAAGATAAATGGAGTACCAGAATGATTATATAACAATTGTTTTTTGATCCTTGCATGAGTTACTTTATTCACTCTATTCATAATCTTCAAAATAAGCTTGGTTAAACTTCAATTAGTTGCTCTATTTAACTCCATTCAATTCAAATTCTAACTAGTCTATTGAAATATTGATCATGGAAGATTTTTCTAGCACTTTTATCTCAAGTAGACCCAATACTTTTCATGCCTACTTAAATTCATTTCAATTGACTCAATTAAAAAATATCATAGGCTTGTCATCCAGTTGATCATGATTCTATTCAACACAAAAAATTTTTTAGTTAATTTGAATCCCACTTAGTACAATTAAAGTTGGTCAATCAACTCAACAGATCTAGTTTTCAAATTTAAATAATAGTTTAGTCAATTGCCCATTAGATTCAAATCAAGTCAAAAGTAAATTATTTTCATTAGTCAACTATTCAGTTGACTCAAGTCATTTTAGTAAATTAAATTACCATTCATGCAACTCAAGTTGTTATGTAACACTTATATTTGTGAGAAAAATATCTCAAGTCAACTTGATTCAACTATTCAATCGACTAAGCTTATTCTTCAATTAATTGAATCAATTCATGAAGATTTAAACAACAAAGAAACACCTTATTCTTGGACAAATACATGTCTGGGTAAAAGTTTACTCCAAAATCCAAAAATACAAGTTTTCTTATAATCTCACACATCTCATACGCCAAATGGCCCTATGTTTAGGTCTTCTTCTGTCTACTAGGAATTTTGCCTCTGAGATTTTTTGATTGCTATGTATCTAGTCATCCATGATTATATTGACTTTTCATCTATTAATTCTAGTATGATTCCTTGATGTGTGTGAAACATACATATGTTTTCGGTCTTATCTTACAAACTCTTAGCATTTGCAATCATTTTATCTTTTAGTTCAAATGATTACAATTTTTTATGGTTTTCTTTGATAGAAGGATAAAATCTTGGTATTGACGCATGTAGAGTAAGAAGATTGGCTTGGAGATGATCAAACTTTAGGAAAATATTAGAACCATCCATGACCCACATGTGGGCTCTCCACGGTAGTGGATGGTCGGGAGTAACAAGGAGATTCCTAAATGAACTACGACCAGACTATGGTAGCCACCAGAGCCATGGTTCCTACTGTATCCAGAGAAAAATTCATTCATAATTGATATGAGGTTGCACAGGATGATCTACGGCCAGATTGTAGTAGCCACCATAGTCGTTGAGTCGGCTGCTAAACAAGAGCACCAACCTTAGCACAATCCATGGTCTAAGCATGGAAGCTGTAAGTACCCAGGGTTGGTTTTGATGTGATCAACCGAGTTAAGTTAGGTCCTATTATGTTTTGATGCCTTATGTCTAAGTGTGCAGGAACTTAGGAGCATAAGAAGTCGAGCGGAAGATGCAGCAATAATCGAGAAGGATGGCATGGAAAGGGAGTGGACGCGCTTGATGCATCCGAGGGACGAGGAGCTACGGAAGAGTACACCGATGGACCGAAAAGGACTCACAAGGCAGTCCGAGGGACGAGAAGCCGGGGAGGAAGTCTGCTCGAGGAGAAGAACAAAGTTGGGTTCGGGTGAGTTCAACTTTGGATGACCGAAAAATCACCTGAGCATTGTGGAAGATCGGATTTCAGCAGCCTTAAAGACCTGAGGCACCTTAGATCAACTGAGGCACCTCGGACGACTTAAGGCGCCTCAGATCAGCTGAGGCGCCTCAGATGCCGAAGATTTGAGGCGCCTAAGATGGACTGAGACGCCTCAGATGGACTGAGGCACCTCCGCGCCTTTAGAGCTGTTGCCCAATGGGCAACGAACTGAGGTGCCTCAGATGAACTGAGGCGCCTCAGGTCCGCCAGATCAGCTTGGCCGTTGCGTTGTGGATAATTTTATCCACATGGAGGGCACCTCAGATTGAATTGAGGTGCCTCAACTGCCACGTCAGCAAACGGTAAAAAGTGTTTTGAGCACTATAAAAAGAGGGGTTGTCCTCTAACTCAATAACACATTCAATACTACATTTTCTATAGTTAGTTTTGTTATTCTTGTGCCTACAACGATGTGTAAGAGGCTTCTCCGCCTCAACGAAGGAGATCTTTTATTAAGTGGAGCTTTTACATTGTCTTGGATTAGCAACCTTCCCGGTTGCAAACCAAGGTCCATTTGTCCCCCTAGCCTGCCGCCACCGGTCCTACAATTGGTATCAGAGCTCGGACGCTCTAGAAGGACTAACCACCGACTAAAGCACTAAGACGATGGCCGGATCAAATATTCACCTACCAAAGTTTGAGGGGGAGTTCACACTTTGGAATCGCCGGATAGAGGTATTCTTCAAAACAGATTTTGATATTTTACTAACAATTAAATATGGCTTTGAGATTCCTAAGGATGAGCATGGAGAAGAAAAAGAAGAACAACTTTGGAACAAGAAGCAGCAGACCGAATTCATGGCAAATGGCAAGGCCGAATTTCATCTTCTGAACGTGCTACCACCTCAGGAAGTCAACCAGATCGACACCTACAACTGTGCTAAGGAACTCTGGGAAAAGTTCTTAGAGTTGCACGAAGGAACATCAGAGACCAAGCTAGCTAGAAGAGATGTCCTCCGCAACAAGCTCACCAACCTTCGAATGGAAGAAGGAGAGTCAGTCGCTCAGCTTCACTCAAGACTCAAGGAATTGATTACCGGACTGACCAACCTCGGAGA
>JBAMHZ010436804.1:0-10390 GCA_037177395.1 Alpinia galanga | reverse complement strand
AACAGGCTGGGTCATGGTCGAAATCTCTCTCTCTCTCTCTCTCTCTCTCTCTCTATATATATATATATATATATATATATATATATATGGGACGCCTACGTGTGCGAGTGTGCGTCTTGCTATCGCCAAATTCATCTCCATCGAGTTGTCGTACACACTATAGCCAAACTTCTGGACTGTATGAGCATCAATGTCGTCCTATCAGGGCCAAAATTTAATTGAATCGTGGTCAAAATCCGATTGAATCACATTCAGAATCTGACTAAAATTAGGCCAATTGTGATTGCTAGCAGCCACGATTCAGCCGAAATCCGACGATGCGACGGCGATTTCGACGGTTTTGGGAGAAGTTACTATGCAGTCATACACAATTGTTGATTAATCGTCACCCAAATATATATATATACGTGCCCCCGCCTGCACGTCCCGTGCGCGACAACCCCACCCCGCTGCGATTTTCTCCTCGGCACCACCGGAGCCGGCGACCGGCCGGGTCGTGCCCAGCCATTCCCCGACCAGATTACGGCCGGCGCCGGCCGGAATCGCAGTGCCAGTGGCCGCGCCACTGGCGGCTGCGATTTCAGCCATTTCCGGTCGAATTCCGACCGGAATTTGACCAGGATCCGACGTTGATCCCCTAGGGTTCATCGGCCCTATTGGATTATAGTTTGGCTTCGACGACGATGAATTCCGGCGACAACGGAGGCAGGCAGATGACGGCGCTCATGGGACGCACAGGCGACGACGCACAGACTAACAGAACTTTATATATATATATCTTCTACACAACTCTTATGTAAGCACCCATGAGCACCACCATCATCCACCATCCGATCTCTTAGAGTTTAGGGATTGAGTTATAGTATTCACTCGATCGGACGATGGATAATGATGGTCAAGTCGATCATTTGTCTCAGTTATTTGGCCTCTATTCAACAATCATGCTCCTTGGCTCGGACCCTATCAAACCGAGGTCAAGTCGATCATATGTCGTTAATGTTGATCAAGTCTTATTATCTCCCTATCACATAAATAAAGATTTAAAAAAAAAAACAATGTCAAAAATAAATGCTCAATTTATTTAATAATATCAATAAAAAATAAATCAGTTCTTGTGCAACACATACTTGTTCATTAATTAGAGGCTTCGAAGAACGCCTGCCGCCGCCGACCTGGTCCTCTCGTCCTTCGATTGTTCTCGCAGGTGCACTTCTGTTCTACACCCCCCTCCCCCCTTTGTCTACATCTCGACTGGAAGAGAAATATCTGTGTTCTTGCTTCAACTAATGATCTTCTCTGCATCGCAACACCAAAATCGTAGGTATCACCTTTCCCTCATCCCTATCCTCCTCTGTAGCATTTCCTTCCCAATACTTAATCTTTTCTTAAACAAATTGGGTTAGGGTAGAGGATTTGATTGGATGCATGTTCCTTTTTTCCACTTCCGCAGGATTAACTATGCTTCTCAGTTAGTATAAGCAATAGTTGGACATAGAATAGGGCACACATTCACAATTATTTAGGGGTGAATAATAAATTATTCAGGTTAATGCGTAGTAATTATTAGTGGTTAGTCGGATATAATAGCCATGGGATAAAAATTTGAAACTCCTGGTTATTTCCTTATCACCTCTTGGAAACCCTAGTTTCATATCTTGCAATTTGGATGTATTGAAATCTGTAGACGCTTACGCAGTTGAATGCTAGTTGAACTGCCTATGCTAGCATTTGCTCAGTATTTGGTATTAGTTACGATCTTTTTAACTGAGATCTCATGACTAAAGGTAGTTTTGATCCTTGATATGAAAAAAAAAAAATTGGGAATATAATATTCAAGAAAAGTCAAGCCACTAAATGATAATTAAGCTACAAAATAAAATCAAAAAATGTTCACAGGAACCACTTATCAAACTTATCACAACAAAATAGCATCATTTTGATGATATTGAAGACAATCATACATACAGCTAATTTGTCCCTGTTACTGCTCTTACTAAAAAGAGTATGATAAGTTAGAAGAAACTTATTGCACAAAGTGGTGAGATTTTAGGTGGATTTTGATTAGCAAAAATTTTATGGAGTTTTTGTCTTGGGTTCTCAATTTTTGTAACTTTTTCCCAGAAAGATGAAATTGTTCTGCCGAAATGAAAATATAAAGGAAAAATGTGGAAAATTTCACCAAACTACCCCAAGAATAACTCTTTTTTTTTTATCAGTTTGGAGTGCCTTCCTAGATGTGTCATTGCATTTATTATCATTATAGTGAAGACCAGTTATCTGTTAAAGAAAAGATTTTCTGAAGAAAGAGTTCACATTTATAAAACTCTAAACTTAGTATAGTAATTGATGGGTAATTATTTAACAACAAAACAAATTACAAAGTGAGATTTCAAATTCATATGAAAATTCATGGTTAGCAATGAAACAATAAAAATCTAGTTATTTGTGCAAGCTTGGATTTGGATAATTAAAGTAATGAAGAAAAGCTGCAAAAGTTACTTGCTTTTTGTACCTTTAGATCTTTTTCCTGTGCACTTGACTTTCCCAGTGGCTTCTCTAATTTGTTTCTCCTAAGGGAGTAGCTTATATAAGTTGGAGTTAGAGGATTTCAACTGATTCTAATCATAAATTTATTACTGAATTAATTTTTTTAATAAAAATATCCATTTTCTTAAAAAATATTCTCAAATTTTGGTGGAAAATTTAGTAAAAGCATCTATAAGTGTCCAGACTATTGGTGTGGTTTAGACTTGCATATCACATTTCTTCTTCTTCTATTGTATATACCACCCCCTTAAGAAACTTAACTTTGAGGGAAATACCTTGCTACAATCTCTCTTCACAAAACTAGCCAATCTTTTCACATAGAAAGAATCCTTCTCAACATGAGAACATTTGGTCAGTCTAATGCTAAAAGTTCATTGTATACCACTAGAAAGAAAAATACGCAAGAGTGAGGTGGGTTGGGGAGGAGGGGGGGAGGGGAGAAGAGGGAGTATACCTGGTAAATTTAATATGGTGATTATATTCAAAGCTTTGTTTAAGCAGGGGATTTTTTTCTTTATTGGGACTAGCTTCAATGTCTTCATTCGGGTGTATGAGTTACTAGAATTGATCTCGAGTTGCTTTCATGGTTGGGCACAATGTTTAAGATCCTTGGGCTAATGGAATTGATTGCCTCCTGATTCCAATCAAAGTATGAACAAAGAGATCCTTGAAGCGGTAATATGAGATGCTTCCTTTACTTTAGGGTCATTACTTCAGAGATTCAGTTCTATGCCTTCTGGCCATAGAAATATATATGATCTCATAATAAGCAAAATTTCTGCTTTATGAACACTCTTGAAGTTTTTTTTTTCCTTCTCTCGTTAAGAATTCTACTTTTTCTTCTTAGTCATTGTTATGTGAGAATTTACTTTGGCTATCATTGACTATATATCTCCATATGACAAAATTTTCTTCTATGGTATCATGCCTATGAGGTTTGATTCTCAACCTTCATACATTTCTCTCGTAACATAAATTTATGCTTTTATAATGATTTTGGTTAAATTTTTAATATGTTGATTCTAATTTTTTTTAATGCATTATATTTACTTGTTAATTGTTTATATTTAACTGTTAATGACTTTTCCTTTTTATTTTTAAAAGCATATAAAATATATATAAGATACATACCATTCTGCATGTGGTTCATAATGTATCATGTGATATATGCACATTAACTAGTGCTTGTTTTGTTGTGATTTATTGAAGATTGTTATGAAATGACTAGGTAACATGGAATTTAAAACATTCTCGATGATTCTTTATTCTCCCCTCCTTGGCTTCAAGACTAGTATTTTTCTTTGATGTAGTACTGTATGCTCGGTATTAGTTGTAAGTAAATGGGTAGTTTAAATACACTTTGGTACTTTCATCCTCATACTTTTTTTTTAATGATTTATCTAATATATTGTGAAGATGGAGAGGCATAATTCGGACGTGTCATCTGCAGAAGCTGTGTTTCTAGGTGCATTAGCTTCTGGTGTTAATGTGTGTTCTAAAGCTAAATCACGGTTTATACTGAACTCCTTTTTTATTTAATCTACCTTAGTGAGGCTTTGGTTTTTTTGGGATTCTCAACAATCTGTAGGTTCTAACAACCTGTTACCATTTTGTGCTGGTATATAGGGGCCAACATGGTTTGTGGTCAAGATTACCTTCTTGCTGCTTGGATTATGTCTTACAGCCATGCTTGCTTTGGCATTTTCATCAAGTGATTTCATTATTGTTGGCCACGTTCTTTTGCTTGTTACTATAGGACTGGTTCTTTTTCTTCTCATCAACAGGTAGTTCTCATTCTTTCTTATTTATTCTATTAATTTGAAATCTTTTACTATTTTTGACTTTTAAACCTTCATCTAAACTACTATATGAAGTCTGCTGGTTTTTTTAGGCTCACAAATTTCCATAAGGCACTATCAAATTCTTGAACTTGATAGTTATGACACACTTTGCAACTTAACTTACTGCGCTCAATTGCATTGTGCACCAACTTCCATCTTATTTGAGCAAAGGGTCTTGAAAATTGAGTCAGGTCAAATCTGCATGGTGATATATTTGCTAAATTATCATACTCTTTTTCATTTTGATTTTGTATATCACAATTTTCAAAAGACAACTTCCCATTAAATTATTCTATGGTAGTTTGTATTGCTGCTACTTTCTTTTTTTCTTCAAATCACATCAAATTGTCTTGCCATTTTTTTTGGAGGTAGAGGGTGGGTTTGCTTTGCCATCAGATCACTCAATTCTGCAATCTGGGTTCTGTTTAAAACTTCAAATGCAGCATTACTTTTTTTTTTCATAATAGAAAATTGATTCCAGTTTAAGGTGCGAGGTGCAATTGCAGACAAAATAATTTTACTGAATATAATTATGAGAGATTGTAATAATTTAGGTAGCCTTATATGAAGTTCAATGACAGAATTAGGTTCATATATCCTTTACCCCAACTAGTTGGGATACATTAATTTGTTCCTGCTATAGAAACATTTTTCTTAGTTGTATAAGTGGGACTGCATTTTGATCAGGTTACTAGATTGCAAAATCAAATATTAACTGGTGAATGGAAACCAACCTTGTGTTGGCCATGTTAGCTTTCTTCATTGAATAATCTTATAGTATTGGATCACAGTGTTGAGTTCCTCAGCAAAATTAAACATAAAATGTAGTGAAAGAAGAACCCATCAACGATCCATGCGAATTTCAAATTAATCATTTGAACATGATATTACTTCTTGATGTGTGAACCTTTGATAATCTTAGAGAATTAAGTTGAACTCGGCACGATCAATGCATTCGCACTTCTATAGTATCCACACGAGCACAACCGCTTTTCACCCATCTCACTAGTACAATTGGAGTTTTTTTTAATTAATCAATAGTGCTAGCTACCATGTATATTTAAGTTTTTAGGATCAAACCCTAACTTTTTAGGGTTATCACAATCTTATTAGATAAGACGTGTTCTTAACCTACGCAACCATCAAGTCTTATCTAATAAGACTTTATCTAATAACGTGGCTATGTCTTATCTAATACGTTATCTAATAACGTGGCCAAGTCTTATCTAATAAGACATTATCAAATCAAATGTGGGCTTCATTTGGTTTGAGCCTGATGGACATCTATTTGGAAAACCAAATGCATATTAAATTAATCCATTAATCTAATAAATTTTAAGATCCAAAACAAACTCTGGCTTTGTTTATTTAGTCACATACTAAATAAATCAAATTCTAAAATCGATGTCATCTTTGTGTGTGACTCAATAGATTCTCGCAATGTTGGTAGTGACTCTAAAATCTAATTTTAAAGACACAAGCAATGAGTAGCATTAGCAATACATCATGGCTATCTAAGTGACGAGAATATCGTAGCTTCGACGTAACCTATTTATGACTAGTTTATTGTATAACTTAGTCTTTTTATCCATGACATATAGATTGATTTGTGAGGCATAGATTGGGTCATCCTCTCATTAACCTATGTGTTTCTTGATCTCGAAGTGGACTTAACCAAATAAGTTCAATATCTTATACTGACTTATTTGAACATGACCATACATTTTAGTAGTCCTATTTAATCAAGAGGCCCACCAACATCACTTTTGATATATGAAAAGGATAATTTCCATCTACACCACTCACATTCTTCTGTATAACTTATTGCATACCCAGTGAACGACTTTATAATTAACTTTATTATAGGTGACGTTTGTCAATACTAAAGTACACAACACCTTACGTAGGGAACCATAGTTTAAAGGACTATTTATACAAATAATCACTATGAGAATGTTTATGACATTCATATAATAATCCATGAAACATTTTCATGGCGGGTTAATCCAGTACATATTCTCTAATATATATGCATATGTTAACTTGATATCTTATATCCATGACCTGTGAGATTAAGTCATTAGCTAACCTATATGTTAGTCTCGATGCATTAAAATTGCCCTTG
The DNA here is from genome assembly GCA_037177395.1 of Alpinia galanga. NCBI lineage: Eukaryota > Viridiplantae > Streptophyta > Magnoliopsida > Zingiberales > Zingiberaceae > Alpinia > Alpinia galanga. The sequence continues at coordinate 3,877 of JBAMHZ010436804.1, read as the reverse complement.
TATATTAATACTTAACTAAGAATAATTGAGAGTAGTATTTTATATATATCTATAGTCTTTCACAATCAATTCAAATAATTGATATCCTATAGAACAAAACCTACCACTTTAGGCATTATTATTATATTTATTCAAATTTGCACAGATATGAAATAAATATAATAAACATAAAATGTTGCTTATTATTAAAATATAATAAAAAATCTCATATCAATTATCTTATGATTGGTTCTTAGGGCTGACACCAACACATAGGATATAACATTTAATCCTACATATGTATTGAGCGTTCAACTCTTAGTATCATTATGAAAATTTGGTACTTCACATCATTCTTTCTTGAAGCATAATTAAAGGCTATTCATATACACAAATATGTTTGAAATTTGCACGTAGCAAGTTACCTTTGTAAGATGAATGACAATAAGAGAAGTTAACATTCTACCTATACATTGAACAGAATTCTCATCTGCTCTAAATTTTTCATCGATGAAAAAATATTTATTTAGATAATTTGGGTAATGCCAAGGTGTTTTCTAATTTCCAAGGTTATTTAGGAGATTCTCGGCATTTCCTACAGGAAATTGGCGAACAAAATTTAGTTTTGAGGACTTCTAAACTTAGATATTGAACATAGGAATATAATATGCTTGTCATCTAACAACTGAAATATTACCTTTTGGGAATATAGGCGGTAGTTCAGATGAGAGAAATCATGTCTGCAACGTGCAGCTCAGATTATAACCCACAACCCGTTCAATGTTTGCCCAAATAGTTTCATTAACTGTGTTCATTTAATTACAAAGCTGCACGTGTCCTTTTCATGATTAGTGTCCACTAGGGAAGAAAATAGAAGGATGTAAATGAACTTTTTAAGGCTAATTTAATCTTCTCGTTGCCTAGGTTGTTGGTATAATTAAAACCTTCTCTCTTCATTGATTGCCTTTTGATTTTCTTTAGATATGAGGCTCTTATGGAAAACGTTATTCTCTAGAAGCTGACCAACAGTTTTCTGAATTTGTTTTGCAGATTTATAGCAGAGACTGGTCTGGTGTCAGTTGAGCAGCAGATGCATGAAATGGGTGTTTCAGACAACAATGAACAAACCAAAAAAGGCAAAAGAACATAATGGCATGTGCCTCATACTCAAACACCACTACTTAACATTGTTAAAAGCACTTTTACAAAGAGAATTTGCAACTAGCAGCAACATATGCTTCTTCTTACATGAGTTTGAAACTAATTGAATCTGCTGCAGTCATTTTTGCTTTGCTTCCTTCTCCTTGGCCTTGCTCTTGGTGCTCTTCATGAAGCAGAAGCACGAGCAGCATGGGCTCTGTACCAAGAACTTCATGGTTGGCTTCTTGATTCTCAGCTAAGCACTCTGAGGTGTGTCAAACCAAGTAGTCTTTGTGTCTTGCTGTTCTCTCCTATTTAACCTACAATTGATTCCTTTTCTGTCGTTTCTTAAAGAAGATGCCTATTACCCAGCACTAGTGTAACTGTGCTTTCTTAATCAACATCCATGTGCTTTTGTATTCTTTTCTTCTGTAGGGTCATGCTGGCCAATTAAAGAAATAGGCTCCTGTTTCTTGTATAGATTTTTCTGGGATGCGAGCAATCTTGTCCATCTACATTTTCCAATTTGCGTTCCTTATTTCTCTGTTCATGTTGGTCAAATAAAATTTTTTCTTGGCATCCCTCTCAAGATTTTTTTGGGTAGCAAGAAACATGACCCTTTCAAACTATTCCTGAAGTCCTCTTGTGAGCGTTTGCTGTTTCTTTCCCCCCTTTTTTTCTTTGGAACACATGTGAGCGTGGACACTTTTTTTTGGCTAAGTTTGTAACTAGTAGGACAGAGGATGCGGTCAAAAATTTAAGGAATTCAAGGAGATGAATTGGGGCATTATTAATATAAGGAATGGGCATTTTTAATTGTTCATGTGACATGTTTTGCTGATGCTTGAAACTTTTTTTATATGGCAATCAAAATATCCTTCAATTGGTAAACTAGGTTAAATTTGGGCAGGACAAGGCATTGCTAGCTTTATCCTCGCCCGTTGTGAACGGGAAACCTAAATAGACCCCTTTGATGTCTCTACTTACTAAACTTTGGTGATTTATGTTTGCGGCATGAGGACAGTGAACTAGATGCAACATGGATTTATGCATTATGGAAAAAATATATAACTGCTTTACTATCATAGTTTATTGGCATAGTAGTTGTAGTGAAGTTAAAAGATTCAGATCAGATACTATCAATGGCTATAGTAGTAGTAGTGAAATTAAAAGATTCAGTGCGATTATAGTTTGTTTAGTAGACCCTCAATTAATAGGATTACTTCCTAATGAGAAGTATATGACTGGATTTAGCGTACAGAACTAGCAATCTGATTGGCATTACTAAATTCTTCCCCGTAATCCCATTGACATTGTTCTACTGTAGTGGTCTTTTAAATTTGTCTATGTTTTTTTTTTTTAAATGGAGCTATTGTAGAATTTTAATGGTGTCAATTTGACAAAAATTTAAGTTTTTTAGGTTATTGAAAACTTAATTAACCTTGTATGCCCTCAAACACAAATTTAGATGAAAACTAGGAATGCAACCATACTCATTTGACACGGAAGGGAGAAAAGATACATTAAATATTTTGATAAAAAAATAACATGCACAAATCTAGTAAGCCTCTAAGAATGAATGATTTTAATTAGTATGAATTTAAGATCTCTAAAGTGTTTGTAGTTCTAAAAAATAAAAAATATAGGAAGAAAATATAGATAAGTTTAGAGAACATTAGGAACATAATGGTATTTATTTGACATGAATTTAGGACGTTTAGATCGTCAAATATCTTTAATCAAGAGAGTTAGCAAAAAAGAAAGAGTAAATTTGAAGGAAAAAAAATCATGGATAAACTAATGGACAATTTAAAAATGCAACAATATCAATTTGACACGCACGTCTTTTGCTTGAGCTCCTATTGTGGCTGATATGTAAAGGAACGCTGAGGGAGTTTTTTGATTAAAGGCCCGAGAGCAACCCTCTATTCCTTCCTTCCTGTTCTGTTTTATAATTTTTTTAATAAAATAATTTTTATAAATGTAAGTTTTATTTGTTTGTGAAAAAAATTTAAATTAATTAAAAATGAGTAAAGTCATTGTTGAATGGTAAAAAAAAAAAATTCAAGAATATATTTAAAAAAATTAAGAGATATGTGATAGTCAACTATATTATCAGTTTCGAGTCAATTTGATTGGGCATATCTGAGTATGCTTTAATTGTGATTACTAAAAAAATAATTTATTAATTATGACAGATTTAATTATTTTATATTATATTTAATAAATATTTTATAAGAAAGAGAGATCTATAAAAAAATTATTGACAAATTTTTTGATAATGAAAAGATGAATGAAAATTTTTATTTTTAATACATTAAGAATCGTCATATTAACTGTCCTCCACCATTACTCCTATGTATGAAGGAGGATAAATCATGATCCAGAGCGATCAGCACAGAAATACAGAGTCATCGATTTAATACAGCTTCTACATGGTATTGTCAGAATTACAAAAGATGATTAATACTATTGGAGATGCTCCCAGGGCCATCAATAGTTTTGGATAAAACTATTTGCTAAAAGAACTAAATACTTTAGCTCCTTTCTATTATTATTATTATTATTCTTTATATCAGATTTTTGAATCTTCCTCAAGGATAATCGATTCAATCTCATAGATCTCTTATAAAATATTCACCGGCTATCAAAGATAAATTTAAAAAGCACTTGTAATTTGATAATGAAGTTTGACTCTGTAGTTGTGTTTTTCTTGTAAAATTATTTAATATTGGAATTGTATTCTATTTTTTTATAT
>JBAMHZ010436783.1:0-10393 GCA_037177395.1 Alpinia galanga | reverse complement strand
TACTTGTGTACTTGTGGCGCTTTATTTTCAAATAACCCTCGCTACGCTGTTCGCTATGCGCTATAGCCACGGGCGACTTTGGCGCTATAGGACGCTACACGCAATTGATAACTATGGTAGTGCCATCAAGCCAAATTCGAGGACGAGTTCTTTTCAACCCAAGACGCCTGATGTAGGGGCATCCAGCAAATCAAACCATTCAATGAGATCCTATCTTCTCCTAAGTCATGACGAAGGATAATTGAAGCCACCAATGAGGATTTCGACATCCCCATGGACTCCAAATGTGAGCATACTTTATTACAAGCCTTAGAGAGATGAATTCGAGCCCTTCAGCAACCAACGTGGCCTGCTTGTGCCACTTGGCACGGGCGTGTCCCATTCTAGAGCCTAACAGAAGGTTCAAACAGGGCATGTTCCCTGCCACAACCGTGGTACACCACCGCCAAATTAGGTTTTGTTATTTTTTAAAGTTGTTTTGAAATTTTCTTATTTGTTTCGAACTTTTCACTTTTCCTAGGCTATTTAAACAGGGGCTAGGGCTCTTGTAAAGGATACTTTAGTTTTGGAATAATATCGTTTATTTGGTTTCATTTAACCAAGAGGCGGAGCATCTTTGTTTGCGAGTTTTCCCTTTTCTCCTTCGATTCTCTTCCCACCTCTCCTAAAGCCGCCCGTGGAAAGTTTAGCCACCCCACTACCCTGCCTGCGTCATTCACTTAAAAAAATTTACATCATAACCTAGAAAGTCCACTATGTCAAACATGAAAAAACTAAATGACTAGTGCAATCAAACCAAAATTCAGCAATTTAGAGTAAGTTTCATGTGAAAAATAACTGCTAATTCACAAAGAATGGAGAAGCATGGAGAGACCGAAGAGGAATTTCATTACTTGATGTTTGTGACAAAAAAGACAAGATGATTGAAAACAGGCTCATTTGGATCATTCAATAAAAAATCAAAAAAAAAAAAAAAACAAGGTACACACACGTTTAACTGTATAAAGTAATTGAGTCTGATCATAGGAAAATTAAAAACTGTTAAGAGGCACTATTAATAGGGCTATTGGTGTAGCAGATTTTCTCTCAAACCAGAATCTTTATATTAGCATTTTAGGTTAAGCCTATCTCCAAACTCCTATATATACTGTGTGATTACTGATAAACATATACAATATACCTTATTCTATTTGCCCTAATTTCTACATGGTATTTGAGTATCCTTACTAGAGTTTTCTAAAGAGTTATTCCGTTGAAAGGGAGGCTGCCAACCTCCCCTTCTCGATCCTCCATCCTCCTCTCTCTTATCTACTCATTCCAAATCTGATGAGCCATCTCTTCACTCATTTTCAGCAGCAAGAACTCCAGCTCAACAGGTAGCACACAATTACGGGATCTCTTGACAGCAACTCTGTTTACAATGAAGCCTGACTGAGAAAGTGTCTTCCCAAGTGGGATCAGTCCCACATCTGCAACCTTATGCACAATGTCTCTTGTTTTCAAAGAAGGCAGGGGAGATGACAAGTGATCTCCACTGCTGGGAGCCCTTCCACATGCAATGCACAATCTCTCCAATAGTCGGCAACTCCATCAACCATTTCCTCCAGCAATGTAAAGATATCCATGAGCACACCACTATGTCAACATCTTCTCTTGCATGCAATCTTTCCACCTCAAGCCACCGGCTTCTTGAGGCAACACCAGAACTCCCATGACCACAAAAGCACAAGTCTCTCCTCTTGCGAGATTATGGCAGCAGCATCCTTTGATGTTGCTTTTCTTAATATATCACCTAATCTATCCCTCCCATGATTCACAGCTAGCCGTGATGCTGTGATTACAGTTGTTTGTTACAACAACTGAGTGATTGCCTGTTGTTAGCCAGAGCAGTTCCCTTCTGCTACAAGGAAAATCTCCAATCCAGATAACTAGGCTTCAAGATCAACAGCTTTTTTTCTCTCCACCTCGAATGTTGTTTCCACAAGACGCAACTCTGCTTCTTATGTAGTAGCCTTTGGTGCATTGGATTATCTTCTATTGAGGGTTTATTCAGACTCACCTATGTTGTTCGATTAAAGAATCAGTTATATGTTCATCAAGCTCAATAATATCTTTCTAATGAGAGCTGCATGGCAGAATTGCAAACAGTGGGGAGTACAATTTTGTGAAGCAACCAATGGACAACTGGCTAAAGATAACACTAGAACCAAGCAGTGGGGAGCACATCTCTTTCTCACAAGCCAACTGCTGAAATTACTTCAATATAATGCCAGAACCAGGCAGAGGGGACACCTCTTCTCATTGCCCAACTAGTAGTTGATCAAGGCTTAAAATTTTGAGCCGTGCTAAATTTCAGTTTATGACCAGAACAATACCGTGCCGTGCCGATAAGGTTTTGGTACTATTTTAAAATACAAAATATATTATTTTTTTATTTTATTAATAATTCGTCTCCTACATCTTTAAAGAGATACTTAGTCTTTGTTTACTAGAGGGGAAAAAATTAACAGGGAAGGAAAAGGGGGAAAGAACTTAAGTGTAAAAAAATAAAAAGGAAGATAAGAAAAAAAAAAGGAAAGAAAAAATAAAAAAACAAAAAAACAGGCATTGCCAATTGGCTTCGCAACCTCGCGGAGGCCTCTGCGAGGCCACTATGAGTTGCGGTGGCCTTGCAACCTCGCAAAGGCCTTCACAAGGCCATCGTGCCCATGTCGATCAGCAAGTGGAATAGTAAATTCCGCCCGTGACGATCAACATGATTCAGCATCCGATTCCATGGTTCTCACATTAATGTCAAAACCAAGCAGCAGGCAGCAAGACTTTAGTCCAACCATCAAAACTATTGTGATGTACCATAAAAATTAGGCAAACAAGAGCACCCATCTGCTCAACCAAAATCGTTGAAAGGCAATGCAAGACTTTCAATGCAAGAACCAAGCAAATGGTCTCATAACTACTATGAGAATTGCCACTTGATAATTGTGTCTCACACAAACACAAGCACAATAATTGTAGCCTCTACTTGTGATCTTACTACCTAAGTACCCCACCATCTTGAGGGTGGGCTTTACTGGTCGAGTTCAATGTCATCATTGATTATACGCACCTTTAACTACATAAGTTTGGTGTTGCTTATATGCCAATATTGTGTTCTTATTTCATTATTGTTGTGCTTAATTTATAATCTACCTATGAGAGTTTCTTTAGCTCATAATAAGCTAGGCATGGACATTCTATGCTTGATCTTGACGAGAAGTGTTAAATGTGTTAGTGTTATCAGAACGGGTTTAATTCCAAATAGTATTTTAGGTTTAGTGTTTTGTACAAAATCCTATATATACTCATATAATAGTTATCCTTAGAGCATAAGCAATATGATTATTCTATTTGCTATATTTTCTACAAAACTAATCAAAAACTAGCAACAATAGTATGATTGTCCTTGTTAACAAATAAGTTTCAAATCCTTTCTTAAACATCTGGCTACAAGTCCATGGCGTATGTACCTGGGTTCTTTAGCCAAATATTGAAAGTTGTTTAATAAAAAAGTAAACTTGCATGGTGCATGTAATCCAAACCAACATGATTATTTTTACAGAACTGGATATGTACCAGTTATATAATCAATACATGATCAAGGAAAACTGCTGCTTATTGAAGCAAAACTATGAATGATTGAACAATGAGATCGACTTACATATTTATATATGAAAACAAATCAGAATGGAAATTCTTCCAGGTAAAGCCTTCCAAGTAAAGCTTACAGAAAAAATGCTGCATGAGGATATATTTCAAGTAACTATTAGCATCTAACTTACCTAAATACATTTAATCGACCCGCTGAGCAAGTTTTGGACATCATCCAACTTTGAAGTCTACTTAATTGCAGACATCTTTTACTACTTATTGCATATAATTTCGAGGGTAAAACAATATATTCATTTCCTAGCAAACTAAGCATGCTTTCTTCAATTTAATCTGAAACAGGAAACTACATAGACAAAATTAAAACTTCTATATCCTCAAGTTTTAATCCTTACAACAAACTTTAATGAGAAAAGTAAATTATCAAATTAAAGATAAAAATATGTTATAGCTAAATGCGCAAAAGGCAAAAACAAACCATTCTGATGCATAAAGCAGCTGGTCCACAACCACAACATGCCCTTGTCTAAGAGTTTATATACCTGATACAAAGCATGACTCAACTCTTGCCTAGCTGTGTGTAACTGATTCTCAAGTGCAAAATTAGATAGCATCAGAGCATCCCATTCCTGCTTCAGCAGAAGAAAAACAACATTAAATTCTTTAAGGATCGGTACATTGGCTGTAAAGTATAAAGAGAGATTATTCTAGAAAATTAGGATAAGGACAAGCCACGGCATCTAACTGATACAAGTACATGATCAGGCCACTTAACTAGATCTATACTATATGCTGCATAATGTGTAAGATTAAGTTCCAAACTGACACTATTAAAGAGGTGAAATTACTCGAGAGATCTTTCTTATATTATCCATCATTGCTATCTATCTTACAGGTCATGGGAAGATTAAAGTTGCATCAAATAAAGAAGAAACTTGTCCCCCACCCATTTACTAGAAAGAACATAAAAGCAGCTCAGATTATTTAAAAATTCTTGCAACGCATAGAATTCAAGGAAAAAGTAATTTACAATCCACATTCAAACCAAAGAGTTCAGAATACCCACATTCTGGAACATTCCAAGCAGCCCAGGAATGCTAGCAGCCTGCAATGGTCTTGGCTTCGCCACCTACCAGAAGAATAATTTAGAAAAAAAAATAGAACATGGAAGACACTAAAATGTAAAAAATGGAATTGTTCAGTACCATGCATTAATTTGTTAGCTTGCAAAGTAACATTTCTTATATCTTATTAGTCTAGTTCCTGGTTTTTTTCATGCACAGAAGCTCATTAATTTTTTAAGAACTAGACATACAGTAGAGCAAAAAATTTGTCACAATAAACACTTTTATCAGGAATTTTTAACTGAAAAGACAAAGGTACATCATATTTATCACAATAAACACTTTTAGCTTCTAAAATGAATACAAGAAATAATAGGAAGAACATCATAGAGCAAGATACAAAATGGTTCACATGTTTATGTGTGCCAATAAAGGCTTAAAGAAAACAAAGTAGTTTAAGGAAGAAAAGACCATGCAACTCTTTGCAAGTTAAACAGTCTATACTGTACTCATGCTGTTAATGCACTGGCCTGTTAGAAATCTTGTGTTAAATGCATAATTATGTTGTCCAACAAGGACAAAGACTATGTCATGAATGGCAGGAAAAAACATCAAAAGTAGAAAGAAGGGGAAGTGTGGCTAGACAATATAGTATATCAGATATCCTCTCAGCATAGTTAAGGAATCAACTTCGCATGGGGTTGTGAAAATTCTCAACCGAATAAAATGGAATTAATTGTAGTTTATGCACGTAGTATTTTGAAAGTAGAGTCAATCCTCCCACTACACTGAACAATCAAACAAGACAAATTAGAGGGTAGGACAGGGATGGGCACAATTAGGGCCGTGATATTGATATTGTATCTTTTCTAAGATAACTGAATCAGGGCAAGGATCATCAGACTACATGAAAAGTAATTGTCACCACAAATTCAAAAATTTGTCTTAGATACATGGAATCTATTCGTTGACATTCTATTGGAATTGAAAAGAACTCAAGATATTAACATTGGAATAATTGCATGCCTGTCAAACTAATTTTGGCAGACCTAATCTTGTACCTACCACAATTATTATGGAGCTTTCTTGTAGGAACAGGTATACTACTGTAAATTTAGTTATTCAACAAATCAAACCTAGTGAGCATCTGAAGTGTGTTCAGACTGGCATTGAATTATAGAGAGAAAAGATTCAAGCATGATATCATAACATTCTGAGGACAATGAAGCATTCATATACTATAGACAGTGCACATTTAATTGCTAAATGAGCTTCAAAATAAAAAGTAGATGGAAATGAACAGTGAGATTCCTTTCTTCTTGTAATTACCTCTTCTCCCTAAAAAATGGTCTAAAATGAAACCTACAAATTAGCAAACAAGTGCTCAATATTTTTTTTTCTTTTATGTTTCTTAAAATTATGTAGTCTTTCCCAAGTATTCAACTCTATGCCACTTTCTACCATAACAAGTTAAAAACCACAGTAACCAACGTCAATATTGAATTTAGGGTAATGCACCTTATTTGTCTTCACAGGTACGAGATCGTCCATGCTGAGCTCCTCGTTGGTAACGGGGCATTTTCCATGATTCTTAAAAAATAAACAGCGGGAAAAAAGTCAAATGTAAGGTGACGAACTGAAGTACACCAGCCAGCTAATAACCACTCGACCTTCATAAACGAAAGATAAGAAGTAGGAAATCAACAGGGAGAAAAGGCGGAGGAAAGCATACTGCAACGTGGTGCTCGATCAACCGCCGCTCAAAGAGAAGCCCGGATCTCTTAGAAACAACCGGTTCCTCCGGCACTTCGCCAGAGACTAGAAGGAGAAGAGGGAGAAGGCGTGGTCATAACCCTAAATTGCATCGGAGGAGCAAGAACAGAAACCATACGGATTGCAGCTGGAAAAAGGAAAGAGGATCTTACTCGCGCAGATCATTGCTGATTCAAGCGAGGGTTTCGCCGGTGAATTCGGCGGCGGAGGAGCAGCTCGGCGGTAGGGTTCCGCGAAGGCTTCAGAGCGACGGCTAGTGAGAGGAAGAGCGCGAGAAATTGGGCGTAGGGTTTAGAGAATGCCTCCCGAGTCTCACCAGTGGTGGTCAACTCGCGTCCGGTTGAGCGCATCGATTTATACTTGGGTTCGGCCTTCAGCTCGTCGGGCTTATTTTTTAAATAAAATATTTTAAAATTTTAAAAAAATATGCAAAAAATTAAAAATAAAATAAAATTTTTGAAAGATATAAAAATAATAATAATTTTAATATATATTTTTTCCAAATTTAATTTCCTACAAAATTATATTAGACAATTTAAGGTTTAATTCATTTTAATCCCTTCGTCTGCATTGTGAACGTACATTGAAAGTTTTCTTTATAAAGTTTATCTTCGTACCAAAAAGCTCTTTAAATTTTTTTTAGACTTTATTGTACCTATAAACTCTTTGTCTCTTAGATTTTATTGTGCTCGGCGTTCGGTCTGATTATATGTTATTTAATATCTAACCTTCTTAACTTTTATGATTATCATACATAATCTTAGTTATATAATATAATTACATAATCAAAATTATAGGAAATAAAATATAACTTATATTGTTTGGTTCAAACCAATGTAATAAAAATTTATTTATTTAGATATTTTAATATATAATCTACTTTAACATTTTACTATATTACCCCTGATTCAATTATAAGACTTCGTTTACTTCGAAAGATATTAGCGATTAGTAATCGACGGTGATCGGCGGAGGCAACTGCGACGGTCGGTGACCAATGAATGGCGGTGGGCAACGACAGTGGTGACTTATGATTGGCAGCAGTGGCGGCTGACGACTCAACGGCCGACAATCGACGATGGCGACCACAGACAATTGATTAGAGTTTTGATTATATTTAAACAAAATTAAGATTTGATAAAATTCAAGAGTAATTTTGAGGAAAAAAAATATTTATTAACTCCGGAATTAATAAAAATCTTACCCTCTCTAAGGTAATATGATTCCTGATTGTATGTCCCTTTTGCTGATATGGCGAGTATCCTTCTTTATTACCTGTGAATCATTGATTCTTTGAACCAAACAAGGTTAGTGTAGATAACCTTATGTGGATAACTAAGATTATCCATGATAACCTTAAACCAAACGCACACTTATAATTTTATGTGTTGCCTGATGTCCACTCTTCTTAATATATAGCATTCGATGACATGTTTAATATCCAGTCTCTCTAATCTTCTATAAATTTATGTCGTTGTTAGCGTATGTAACATTAGATGATCAAATTAATATTTTTAATATATAACAAAGTGTTTAAATTTATATACTAGTTATCAAGTATGCAAGTGAAAAGAAGTCTTAATAGGTAAAGACAATCGAACATCAAATAATTGAAGTCTTAGAATGCTAGAGGGATCAAACACCAGGCAAATGGAGTATTGATGGACTAAAGAGATTAAACATCATACAAGGAAGTTTAAATGGGTTGATAGACTAGACATTTAGCATAAAAAAATCTAAATACTTTGACAAATCAAACATTTGACAAAGGAAATTCAAATAGGTCATATATTAAGCAAAGGAAGTGTAAATTAGTTAGACATTTGATAAAGTAAAAAAATTATAAGCAATCAAGATTTTGGCAGTCTTTTTATTATAAGCAAAGTTTAGATTCTAAGTAACTAAAAATGAATATGGATGACTAGAGATTCAGACGATCCAAAATAGATCAAGATGACTAGACATTCTGATAAACTTGAACATCATCAAGTGCTAATGTGGCATGGTAAAATTTGGCTTTAAGAGATTAGAGGATCTATTTAGTACACAAAAAATAGAGCTTATATAGACAAAAGAGCAACATGTGACCTTCACACTCGAAAGTAAGTTTGATCGATCAGACATGGAACAATCAACAAAAATCAAGTTTGAAAAAATGTCGAGCTACAGATGACTAGAAAGCCTTCTGATTGACCAAAATATCAGGTCGATGGTGACATTTTAAATCATTCAAAAATCAATTTACAAGTGCTCCAAAGCTCATCACTCGTCTAAAAAACTTTCATTAGGCTAGTCTAGTTAATTGTTATTATTTTTGGCTATTTTCATTTCATTTAACATTTATTATTGTGTTAATTGTGAGGTAAAAAAAAAATCTCCACCTCTAGAAAATAGGTTAAAATTTCCAACCATGTTACATACACTTGTCACTTAGTTATCAATTTCCATATTTGTGATCATATTTTATACAACATTATTAATTTTATTTCAATTAATTGTTATAATTGTTATTCATCTCCTCTAACAACTACAATGGTCCTATAATTGCAAGTCTTTAATCCTTAAACTACTTGAACATTTCACATGTTAAATTTTCTAAATTGTGCACTTGACATGCACATAAAAAATTAACAATATCTTCTTAATTTAAATTTTGTTTAAATGTCAAATCACATGTCAATTACATGCCTAGAGTATAATTGCACCATTATTTAGAATAATTAATTTCTTTAATATTATTTGACTATTTTATTTACATTATACTATATTCTTAAGAATAACTTAGTCTCGTTAATAGCTCCACGTGTTAATTTCGATCTTAATTGGACTAAAAATGTTATTTTTCAATGTCCTACAGATGAAACCATTCAACAAGTAATCAAACAATTGAGCTTTCAAGGGTTCTGTGATCCTCTTTTGTCTTACTTTTTTTTTTTTTTACTAGTATTATGCATCTGAGCCTTCAATCCAACTAATCCTTGAGTGATCGGCCTATCTCCACGGATCTCTTATGGAGAGCTTATAATTCCCTCATATGAAGTCTCCATCGACTATCAAAATAAATCTAGAAGCACTCGTAGCTCAGCGGTCCAGCTCAGCCTCTGCAATCACATCGTTTCTATAAAACTGTTCAACGTCGAAATCGTACTTTTTGCGAAGACAAACTCCTGCGACCAAGGTCACCCGCACAATTTGTTTAAAATTCACTATCAAACATATCTCAACAAAGGATCGAACTGTGGCCTCCTCATTGTCATGCTTGCTTGCTAATGACATAAAATTTATATTAAAATAATTTATAAATTATGTGTCATGGATGTGTTTGCTTTTTAACTCCGCTCATGACTAGTTAATCCTATTATATCATAGTTGGTTCCAAGCCCAGATAAAGGAAAAGAGTTGCGTTAGGTTGTCAGCCAGCATTAAACTAAGGTAAATGTTTAATGAATAAATCCACTAATTAAACTATTGTACTAATGCTAAGTTGTTCCCCAGAAGGAACGCATTGTAGGGGCCAACTATAATGTCTCAGCAAGGACCGCTACATCTCTAGAACTCGGGTGTAGTGATAAATATATAAGAGTTCATATTGCAGGGTCTGACTTTAACATCACGACAAAGATCATTACATCTTCATGAGAACTTGAGTGTAGTATTAAATAAGCAAGAGTTCTCACACCATAAGTTGAATAAGAATAAATATTATAAAAAAACTAATAGTCTAAGATTTGAAACATAGCATATAGGAACCGTCACAGGTAAAGTAATGAAAGCAGTCGATACGATGATTAGAAGAAGAATTAATATTTTATGTGTATAAGTGACAAAATGGATAGGCTAAAAGGTAAAAATGATAGAGAATTCGAGTTTAAATTATGATACATAGAAAGAGTAAAACAAGAAATATAATG
>JBAMHZ010436774.1:0-10394 GCA_037177395.1 Alpinia galanga | reverse complement strand
TTTCCGTTCAAAATTAAACATCCAATTCCAATTCTTCGATGTTTGAGATTATTGCATAGATTTTGTTAACTTATGAGAATGAATCTGAATTTGTTCAAACATTTTCTGAACACACACCCACAAAGTAAAATAAAAAAAGGAAAAAAAGCTAACTGGAGCTCTTTTTATGCCCTAATCGGGTAGGTTATTATTATCTATGTTTTTTTTTCTTTCTTGGGATAAAATTGTAGTTAACAAAATATTAATATCAATGGTAGTTTTTGTTGAGATGAATAAAAGCTTTTTTGAGGAGCAAAATATAAGGAAGATTTGAACAGCGCTTGACATTGTTTTTAAATTTGAGAAGCAAATGCAAATTACAGCAAATTTTGGGAGTAAGATAAAAAAATAAAAATTTCCTACAGCGGTTAGCAATTGACGCTGGTCGATGATACTAGGTCGTATTGTGTCGGACCCTAGCCTGTTTTCGAATCACATGTCTGGTAGAAAATGGGTGCTTTGCGCACGTTATAGATTTTGTTCCGAGAATAAAACGGCGATCCAGACACCACAAGGGAACGCTGACCACCAGAGAGTTGGAAAAGGGTGGTCGCCCTTTCTTTCTCTCGCCTCCATTCCTCTCTGTCTCGATCGCGCCTGGCGCTTCGGCTTCTTCTGTTCCCTAGCAGAGAAGAAGAGGGGAGAGGGAGGGGCTCGAATCCCCTCGCCGTCGAGCGCAATGGAGTCGGATAGCGTGGAATGCGTCTCGTCGATCGACGGAATGGACGAGGATGAGACGTCCCCTCCCCACCCCGCTTCGTCAAAGATCCACGCCGGCACCGCTACACCCGCTGGAATTCCTGCTGCCACCAGCGTCCACGAGCTTCTTGAGTGCCCTGTCTGCACAAATTCAATGTATCCGCCAATCCACCAGGTCGATTCTTGCTCTTTATTAGGTATAATTTATTGGCGATGGCACGCCTTTTAGTTTTTTTTTTTTTTTTTTGTTGATTTTTGGATTTTTGTTTAAAAAACAGTCATGTTTTTCTGCTATATTTTTGACGGGATAACTAGGGTAAAGATAACACCTTCTATGCGCATTTTATTTTTTTTACATTTTGTGCTCGTCTCGCATTTCGGGGGTGGCTGCTAGAAAAATTAATTATATGATAGAATTGGTTGCTCAATTATGAGTCAATGGTAATAAGTTGTTGTTGTGTGCTTGTAAGATTTCATTATCCAGTTCTGTTCTCTTTGCTCCTGAATTATGCTTCTTTATTCATAACTGACTTCTCATTCTTTATGGTCTTTCGTTCATGTACAAATTGTGGATAATCATGGTCACAGATCATGATTTTGATTGGTTGCTTGGATTTCAACTGATAAGAAATTATGATTTAGACTTTTTATTGATAACTAGTCTTGCCTTAGCATTTAGACCTTACCTAGCATCATGATTTCTCTGTTCCTTTACAATTCTACACTTACTTAAGTATGAAAGAAGGCATACTTGTTGCGTAGATAGTTTAGCTGGGATCCTAATATTCAATTTTCAGTAATGGCATGCATATTTCTTTCTTTCTTTAGTTGTTTTTGCATAGATTGCACAGTATCTATTACTTGATTTTTTTTTATTTTTATTTGTAAAGATAGCTTTATTCATAGTTTCTGGGCCCACTGGAGTTATATACCATATTGCAATTATGACCGTTCTTGTTATAATACTAAGAGATAAATTTTTGTAACATTATGTTGCTTTTCGGATTCATAGAGGTTTATCTACATCTCTTTGCCAAAAAGCAAAAAAAGGAGCATCGATAATTTCAGTTCAACAGGATTAACTTTATTTATTTTTTGTTTGCTCAACAAAACATTGCTCAGAATGTAAGTGCGCAGATCTTCATCTACAAAATATATCTTATTTTCAAATCCTTTTGAAACAAGAGCAGTTCTTTAGTGGTATCAGTAGGCATCAATAACCTAAGCGTTTCCTGGGTGCTGGCAAGCTGATGCCTCAGGGTGAGTTTCCCTAAGGTTGAGTTTCTTTGGAGAAATAGCAAATGGGAGATGGGGGAAGAGAGGTAGGAGTAGAAAATGAAGAAAAGAGAAAAGAAAATTGAGTTGTTTCCTTGAAGAGGAAAACAGGCAAGCAAGCAAAAAAGATAAAAATGTCCTCATTTTCCTTGAAACATTTTTCGCCAGTGAACCACCTCTCTTGGGACTTAAGATCTCCTTCGCCTCTATGGTCTAGAGCTATGCCTTGGGCGTGTGAGAGCTCTATCCCCATGCCTTAGACCTTATCCGGCATGTGCAGGATCTCCATATCCTGCTCCATGTGCAAGGGCACGGAGGCTGCTTCAAAAATACAAAAGATGAAGTAAAGAGTTGGAAGGTTGCAACATTTATGATTCTCCTCCCTATTTGAGTAGAACCAAATCAAAGGAAAAGATATCTTTGTCCTCCCTTCTTCCATCCCTCTAGCAATGAAGTTACTTTTTCCCTTTTCTTTTCTTTTCTTTACTTTATTCTCTCTCCTCTCTTTTCCTCTCAAATGTAACACTACCAAAGATGGATTTGTAGTGTTCTCCTGTTGTTTCTTTCCCCTGCATCACTTTCCTAAACCAATTTTCCAATGACAATCATGGCTTACAATAGGAAAGTTGCTTTCTCAAAAAGAATTTTTTGAATTATTAAAAAAATTGATGTAGCATTTCAGAAATGAGGTAATATATATTTGGATAGTGAGCAGTAACATTGTTTAAAAAATAATTAAATTTCTATTCATAAATAATAACATCAAAATATAAAATGATAATCAACATGGTCTTAAAAGAATAAATTGTATCATTAATTTGTTAATTATTTTAATAATTAAAGAGATTAAAACATTTAGTCACCAAAAATATATTAAAATTAATTAAATAAATATGTTAAAACTAATAACATTAAAACATTTGGTCACTAATATTAAAAACTATTTTTCATAATATTTTATCAGTAATTGAATAAGAATATTACTGTAGGCTAACAGTAGACCTAGAATCACTTTATCATATAGAACTAATAACAATTGAACAATAAGTTAATATTTTACTAGTTATTGACAAGTATAGGATTATAGGGTAAAACTTTCCTTTTTTGATCTTGAGAGTAATATTCTATAGTCAAAGTAAAAGATGAAACAATAATCTTATCAAGTCATCTAAATTTCAGAATATTAATAAGTGCAAACAGTACTTTTTAGATATTAACAAAAAAAAAAAAAATTGAGATGTGAACATATAATTTGTATTGTATATAAATTCTAAATATATTATTAAAATTATTATTTCATTCTTTATATTATAATAAAAACTATTGCTAAGTATACTTTCATCAAGCTCTATGGATGAAAAAATGTTTTTCTTTTTCGAAATAAAACCAAATTTAAATCACCTAGAATCTACTTTAGGTAAATCATTTCGCTAATATGCAGCTCTCTGCACTCATTTTTGGGAGTATTTAGGCATCATTCATAATGCATGCAATCTGTGGCGCATCATTCATAATGCACTAGAATCTACTGAACATGGCGGGCGAGTAGAGAATTCAGTTGGAACAAACAACTCATAATGCATGCAATCTGTGGCGCATCATTCATACTCTGAAATCTCTAACAAATTCTCATCTTTGGATATTGCATCTTGTTAGTGACACAGGACAAGATTTTAAGCCAGAGTGAAAGTAACATATATCTAGTTGGACAGTCCACTAGCTTCGACAATCTTAGATTTGGTAATATACACCCAATTTATATGCATATAGTTTATTAACAATCAACTTGTACCACCTAGGTGAACCTACATAGCATTATGGTAATTTTGTTTTTTCACATGGTTATTTTGGTTGGCAGTTATTTTTATTTCTGACCAATTGACTGGTTTGCAGATTGAAATACATTAGCTCTTATTGTAACCTTAATACGTTTTAAATTTACTTGCTAATTCAGTATTCTTATATTTTCCATGACCATGCACTTGGTTCTTTGCTTTCATGCTAAAATTGTTTCTCCAGTCTCAAGATCAGTTTACTTTTTCAGTGTCAAAATGGGCATACAATTTGTTCCACATGCAAAGCAAGGGTGCACAACCGATGCCCTACTTGTCGACAGGAGCTTGGAGACATTAGGTGTTTAGCACTGGAAAAAGTAGCTGAGTCACTTGAGCTTCCTTGCAAATATAATTCACTTGGTTGCCCAGAAATCTTTCCATACTACAGCAAACTGAAGCATGAAGCCCAGTGCAGCTATAGGCCTTACAATTGCCCATATGCTGGATCTGAATGCTCAGTCGTGGGGGATATCCCTTTTCTGGTTACACATTTAAGAGATGACCACAAGGTAGACATGCACAGTGGTTGCACATTTAATCATCGATATGTCAAATCTAACCCTAGAGAGGTTGAAAATGCTACATGGATGCTGACTGTAAGCTTACTCACTCCTGTGCTACTAAATAGACTGCGTGTTTTTTTAGTGATTTTTGTGATTCTAAAAGTCTATTTAAATTAATCCAACTGACTGAGTAAATATGAAATGTGGTGCTTATATACTCCAACGTAGTCTCAATTATGCTACAAGTTAAATTCAATATCAGCAATATATTGTTGAAACAAAAAATTACAGTTGCCAACATGACAATTGAAGAATGTAATTTCTGATCGTCCTAAACCATATTAGAGATCTCACGTTAGTCTTTTGAGATGAATAGATCAATTATGGGAAAAATTATTGGGTTTACCTCAGTTGTCTCGTAGTTACTTTTATGGGTCTCTTTGCTAAACTTCATACCTTTTTTTTTTGTCCTTGTTCAGGTATTTAACTGTTTTGGTCATTACTTCTGCTTGCACTTTGAGGCCTTCCAGCTGGGAATGGCTCCCGTGTATATGGCATTTCTGCGTTTCATGGGAGATGAGAATGAAGCACGGAATTTCAGCTATAGTGTCGAGGTTGGGGCCAATGGAAGGAAGCTAATATGGGAAGGTACACCTCGAAGTATTCGTGATAGTCATCGCAAAGTCCGGGACAGTCATGATGGCCTTATCATTCAGAGAAACATGGCTCTCTTCTTTTCTGGTGGTGATAGGAAAGAACTGAAACTAAGGGTCACTGGCCGGATATGGAAGGAGCAACAGAACAATGATGCCGGAGTTGGCATGCCAAGCATCTGCAGCTGACTTTGAGCTGATTCAATCTATTCTGGATACTATCATACCTCATGATGGAAGTTTTACCTAAAGTTCTTTCACCCAGTGTATTTGAACTTCTGTGTTTTTAAGAAGCGTCATCAAAGATGTATTTGAAGAATCAAGTTAATTTGCGAAGCATGTCAAATTTTACCAAGCTACGGAAAAAGTGGCCACAGTTAAAAGTCAAGTTATTTTATCCAGGAGATCAACTTGAATTTAAAGAAGGAATTGTCAAACATGGATGAACCAAATTCATTGACCTACACTGTGATATTCTTTTATTACATTCTGGAGATGCCATGTCTATTGCTTGCATGCTCTTGATGTTCCGTTTCCTGTTTTAGGAAAGGTTTACTTAATCACAAGTAGCTAACATTGTGGACATGTTTTTCATAAGCCGGATGATGTCTTTCATGAAGATAAGCGAGTGACTTGTTGGATGATGTTAGTTGTCAGGTTAGTAGTTCATTGTTTTCTGTTTTGATTTTTGATTTTCTATTACTTTTTTGTTGCTGATGAAAATCAACCATCTTCTGTGGGAAACAACAATGCCAAAAAGACAAGTGTTCTGATGTATCCTTGAGACTTGTTCATATCCTACACATTGCGCTATTATATCAAGACTCGCTTTCTGCCTGAATGCATCCCTGCTGGATCACAACTTTGTCCTCTTGTTTAGTTGCCCTTCAAAGGAATATACTCGTTACAAAACTGACTTTAACGACGACAAGAGATTCATTGTACTCTTTTTTTTTTTTTTTTGTGTGATAAAAATTGTTCTTTTTACTGCAAAATAAAGGGCGAAGTAATTCGTAGCCAGTAAATACATAGCTGCGATATCGTCGCCTTCTGAAGAAACAACGATGCTAAAAGCTTTCGTCATGATCTCCGGCGCCGGGGAGAGCAGAGTAGGAGGTGGCGAGGTAGAGGTGGTCATAGACGAAGCCGGCGAGGCCGCTGCCGAGAATGGGGCCAAACCAGTAGACCCAGTGATTGGACCAATCCCAGCTCGCCAGCGCCGGCCCGAAGGACCTGGCTGGGTTCATTGAAGCGCCAGAGAAGGCCCCGCCGGCCAGCGAGTTGCAGCCTACGACGAGGCCGACGAAGAGCGGCGCGACGCTGGATACGGTGCGGTTTTTGGGGTCCACGATGAGAGCGTAGATGGTGAAGACCATGGAAAAGGTGAAGATGGCCTCCATGATCACGCCCTGCAGAGGGTCCATCCCAGGAGCAAGAGCATGGACAGGAGCATTCTGCATGCGATTCAACTAAGATCTGTTAACATGGTTTTTAATAAATCGGGGTTCTTGATTCATACTCACTAGTCCACCGGCGATGTACCGGAGGAGGAGGGAAGCCGCGGAGGAACCCAGCACCTGCGCGATCACGTAGAGGACGCACCGGACCAACGTCACGTACCCTCCGGCAGCAAGCCCAATCGTCACGGCCGGGTTCATGTGCCCGGCCGATACGTCAAGGCCGACGGCCGTCATCACCGCCGCAGACATCGCCTGCGCCGCCGCCGCCGCCGCAATCCCCGCGATCGACTCCTTCTCGCTTGCTGCCTTCTCTGTCACCGTCAGCGTCACCGATCGAATCTAACCGAGGCTCTCGAAATCGAAAGCAACTGCTGTTAATTAATCACTCACCCGCAGTCGCGGCGGCCGAAACGCCGACGAAGACAAAGAGGAAGGTGAGGAGCAGCTCGGAGAGAACAGAGCGGAGCAAGTCCGGCTCGGCCAACTCCTCTCTGCCCCGGCGCGGTGTCTTAGCCGGCATGAACCGCATCCAGAGGAACAATTGCCAATTAATTCTTCGAGCTTGCAATGCTTCTATATAAAGCGAGCGTGAATTATTATTATCTCCATTGGTAAGAAGTTCCATTTGCTGTCTAAACCTTCTTGGGCCACAGATTTATTAGGCACCATTCAATTAATTAGAGAATAAGGAAGGAATTCAAAGTCTTCCTTGAATAAAAAATTTTACTAAATTGAGGATTAGTAACCAAAGAGGGAGGATAAAGACACAAAGTCGCATCCAAAGGGACTTCAACCGAACCAGTAACTGTATTAAGACAGCATCCACCAAATCAGCTGGTTCAATTAATCGAAGATTGTGTATAGTTAAATTGAATGTTGGATACATTAAATATTATGACATTTTATTTTTACAATTTTAAAATCAGCTTGTTATATCATTTCTGGACTTGGGACCTCATGTACTTGCGCATGTGTATTTAATTAAGGACCACTTTCAATTAATATGTCATAAATGAGTTATATGGGTCCAAATCCAATACGCTCGCTGCCTCTAGAATCAACTTGCTTCAGAAATTCGAAACTTGGAGTTTGAAGGTTGAGGCAGGGTATTGTGCTCTCAGGTTGGAAAGTGTGGTCCTAACCATAACGTATATTAAATTGGTTCATTTGGTTGGATTCTTGGTTGTCTGAGCGTTTAGATCACGACAAGATGTCAACTCACAGCTGTAAATTAGCTCAGTTGGTTGGATTCTTGTTAATATTCCAGGCATGAGATTTGAGATCCAATTTTTAACTTCCTTACTGTCTTGTTTTGATCTGAAACAAGTTAGTTTTAGCTAGTGGAGAAGTTACCGCAATTAGATTCATCTTTCATCTGAAACAAGTTAGTTTGATGTTGGACGCCGGTGGCCGGCCTAGTTAACCTGCACCCAGACGCCATAGCTGGGCACGCCGCGGTTCACCACGAACAACAAGTAGTACCCGGGGGGAGCAAACACGCCCGACGGCGGCGCAGCCACAACCAAGCGGTACCTTCCGATACCGCTGAGGAAGAAGTTCTCGACGTTGAGCACCAGCATCCTCTGGTTCATGGAGAAGCCATGCGTGGTGAAGGGAGGCGCGTACAGGGTCACCCTGATGTCCGTCTCGACCACCAGCATGTTGAAGACGGAGAATTCCAGGTCGAACAGCTGGCCGTAGTTGATCCCGAGCACTGAGCCTTCCACGATTTGCGGCCGGTGCATCGCTAGCAGAGGGTCGAAGTAGGGCGGGTAGAACTTCTCCACGCTCACCTCAGTCTTGAACGTCACCTTGGTGTACTTGTAGCCGTCGTTGGGGTTACTGCCGGAGACGAGGATGCTGGTGTCGGGGAGCACGGCGCTGGTGGAATGGTACATTCGCGCTGTCTTGCTGCCCTCCAACACCTGGAACCTGCTCTCCTCCCGCGCGTTGAGGCGGTAGAGCACCGGCTCCAGCGCCGGCTCGCGGGCGAACCACCACCCAGAGCACCCCTTCTTGGCGCCGTTGATGATGAGCAAGTCGGCGGTGGGGAGGATGAGCATGTCGCCCATGGTGCGCGGAATCGGCATCTTCTCCATCTTCCACTGGGCGTTGGGATCGGTGATGACCAGCCGTCCGCAGCTTGCCTCCGCCGGCGGGAACACGCCCTTCTCTGCCTTGGAGAAGGCGTCCCTAGTGCTACCGCCGCAGACGATGACCTCCGCGGGGACGGGCCCTTTGTTGCCCATCGACGGCGAAGCTATGGGGAGCAGCGCGGACATCCCAGAGGCGGGGTAGTTCCGGGAGCCTCCGGCGAGAACAGGGAACTTGTGGACGACTTTGTCGTTCTTGTAGTCGAGAAGGATGGCGCGGTTATTGGCGAAGACGAAGAGGTTGCCGTCAGTGGAGAGGTGGACGAAGGGGTAGAGATTGTTCTCGACGTCGTCAGTGGTCTCGACGAGGAACTGGAGGCGGAAGGCCTTGGGGCTGGTTTTCCCTGGTTTGGGGATGAATTCATAGCTGAACTGGTGGCGGCCACCCACGGTGATAAACCCTCCGTCCGGTAGCGTTGCCTGAGTAGCGTACCATCGATCGACGGAGAAACTCCTGGGATGCTCTTCCCAATCGCAGGTATCGCACAACTTGTAGAATCTCACAGCGCGAGCTCCATCCTTGAATCCACCGGATTGGATGAGATTGCCGTCGGCGTCGAAGCTCCCCGACGAACACCACGTGTCCGTCAACACCTACGCGATGTACTTATTTTGCATCAAGAGAAAGAACGATTGAATTAAACGGTAGAACAGAGTACCTTGAGAGGGCGGCTCTTTGCGGTTTCGAAATCGAATTCGACGGCGTGGACGTTGCAGTCGAGGGCGTTGGGGTTATTCTTGGCGGGGGCAGGGCGGCAATTGCCGGCGGGGAGCTTGAGCGGGGGAACGTTCATGATGGTGGAGTCGAACATGATGGCCTTATTATTGCGGGTGATGGCGAGGTGCATGGCCGACACTCCCGCGTTGGGGGCCACCAGCTTCCACTCGCCGCCGTAGTTGTTCTCGTAGTCTGGCTTCTGCCAGATAAAGTCGCCGAACAGCGACTGGCCGGCGGCGGCGGTGGCGGAGACGGCAGCGAGGAAGAGGAGGAAGGCTAGTCGAAGGACAAGGTGGCGAGACTTCACCATGGCGATGAGGAGCTGCTCGATGCAATGCCTCCTGCCTTCTCCCCTCCTCGTAGAAACTAACTTGCTTGCTCTCGTCGATTCCTCTCCTCCTATTCATGGCGCCATGGCTATGGCCATTTTTGCAACGCATGCTAAATTTAGAGGGTCGAGCGGTTGTTAGCTACGATCGTCGTCGAGCTTAATATAGAATTTTGCTAAATTTTGGGAGATTCATTAAATATTTTTTGGTGCAGAACTACCTGTAGTCAAGTCTTCTTCGATCTCTAAACGCAAACAAGACCAAATTTAGACTTTCTATACACATCGGAGCATAGATCAAATCTCGAACACGATACTACCGCTACCGCTACAGGATCAATAGCATAGGAAATACAACGAACACGCTAGTGCATTAATAACGAGTTCACAGTCGATTATCTTCGACTGGAATTGAACATTACAATCTTTCAGGGTTCATCGCCTGGCTCTCAGTTCCCCATGACCTTTGGAGCTGCAACACACATTCACAAACGCAATAAAACACATAACATATAAACAAATAAATCAGAATGTTCTTCAAAGAAATCCCGACCACCTTTACCAATTCCAACTATATCTGAACCCTTCATAATCCTCAGCCTCCTGCAAGAGTCAGCAAACATACTGCAATGGAAAAGAATCGAGGATTTTAAAATAAATAAATTGTGCGTGATACCTAGTTCATCGGGAGCAAATGACCTATGGAGTATCATAGAAACAATTCAAACGAA
>JBAMHZ010436737.1:0-10396 GCA_037177395.1 Alpinia galanga | reverse complement strand
CCAAACGGAGCCCAAGTGTCTTGCCCTCGTGCCCCAAGCAAAAGGTTTTTGTGGAGGGAAAATATCACCACTAAGTTCCTGGTTTTGTTGAGAGACCTCCCTCTAGGACTTTCTCATCTACTTAGTATGATTGATAATGCAAACATGGACTAACAATAATTAAAGAAATAGGACCAATAATCATGTCCCCACGGGAGGGATGGGTTGTAGATCTGTCCTAAAGAGTAAACGTCGATCTCCTACGGGGACGTTTGTCTTTTCACCGTGCTAGTGTCCGTTTAGATCTAAAATGGTTTTCCTTGATTTACCTCATTTACATTGGTTGTGGGTTCGACTGGTAGGGACGCTTAGGATGTACATAATAGGACCAATAATAATTAATGCAAATATGGACCAACAATAATTAAAGAACTTAGTGGTGGTAATTAATAATGCAAACATGAAACTATATTGACATAAAAAAGCAAATGATTAAAGAAATAGATTAATAATTGTCTGATTTGGCTAAAAATGTGTCTTTATTTCACAACTATTTCACCTCTCTATTTGACCAAATAAGGAAACACATTGACATAAAAAAAAATTACAAATTGTATTAAATCTAAAACTTGATCAATATGTGTAAATATTTTTTTTAAGTTTTAATTAATTATAAAAATTAACGACTTAGATAATT
The DNA here is from genome assembly GCA_037177395.1 of Alpinia galanga. NCBI lineage: Eukaryota > Viridiplantae > Streptophyta > Magnoliopsida > Zingiberales > Zingiberaceae > Alpinia > Alpinia galanga. The sequence continues at coordinate 9,720 of JBAMHZ010436737.1, read as the reverse complement.
TTTAATAAATTAAATTTTTTATTGTATTATTTTCTCCAACAGAACAGAAGAAAACTTAACTTCGTCAAATGAGAAGATGGAGCAGTTATAAAGTAGAGGGGTCTTTTTGATCGAATCAAATGCTTATTGATTTATTTATTCAAACATTGTATTTTTTTTATGTCAATATATTTTCTTTTGTCAAGTAGGGAGATAGAATAGTTGTGAAGTGGAGGTGCTATTTTAGTCAAAACGGATAATTATTGATTTATTTTTTAATCATTGTCTTTTCTATGCTAATATAGTTCCCAATTTGCATTATTAATAGGAGATGACTAGTTGTCTGGAATCGAGAGTTTTAAGTATTTAGGATTATTTTTACAATACGATGGAAAAATTGAGAGAGATGTTTTACATAGAATACAAGTATGATTGTTAAAATGGAGAAGAGCGTTGGGTGTTTTATGTGATTGTAAAGTACCTCTAAAATTTAAATGGAAGTTTTACAAAACTGCGATTAGACCTGCTATATTATATGAAATTGAATGTTGGAGTACAACTCGAGCACATGAGCAGAAGATGAGAGTTTTAGAAATTATGATGTTAAGATAAATATGTGAACATATGAGGATTGACAGAATAAGAAATAAGAACATTAAAGAGAAAATTGGAGTTGTATCTATTAAGGGAAAACTCCGAGAAACACGTTTAAGGCGGTACGGACATGTACTTAGACGATCAATAAATGTTTCAATTAGGCGATGTGAAATCATGATAAATACACACATTAAACGTGGAAAAGGAAGATAAAAAAAACTTGGTTAGCAACAATAAAATAAAATAAAATTTATTTAAATATAAATGATGATATAGTGGGAGATATAGCTTAATGACATAGAAAGATACATATAATCGATCCCACTTAGTGGGATAAGGCTTGGTGGTTGTTACTGTTGTTGTATACTTTTTATACGTTTCCTTGTTTAGTTTTCTATCTACAATACATGTTGTTATATGATGCAAAAGGCGCATGAAAACTAAACAGTTTCCTATTCTCACTGCAATATTGATTTTTATAGTATTCTAATTGCCTCTATCATCTTTTGTTCTTGCAGATATGTTGGATGAGCTTCAAGAGCATGTTGAATCTATTGATATGGCAAATGGTTAGTGCTATTTTCCTGTCTTTTTTTTTTCTTCTTGTGAAATGTTTTCTGTCATGTGTTCGGTTGTACAAATTCATTAGTATTTGTTAAGTTCAGTTATATCAAAACTCTGAAACATAACTAAATATCTATTTGTGGGTCATCGACAAATGATAGTTGCTTACAGTTTTTAACCTTATTCATCTATGATATGCCTTTAATTAACTTTGTAGTGTTTTCTATTGAAAAGTTCAACTCTTCAGAGTTCCAAAGTGCAGGAATATATATGTTTTAGGTCATCATTACAAATAGTTTGTTCTTATTGATGCAAGAAGCCAAAAACTTATAAAGTGTGCAATGTATGTGATCAAATTTTAAGAGATATTTAAAAATATATATAATGAACAATTGTATGGTGTGAAATATTTTACCAATCGAATATTTTCTAGAGGATCATTCAAATTTTTTTTCAATCATCAATACTCCTTTGTAATGCATCGTGTGAAATATATGAATTATATGGGTTTTAAGTATATTTTCTGTGAGTGTGATTATCTGGTTCAATTGACCCAGTTAGCTCACATGTAGCCATCACTGGTTCATATAGTTAATCTATGAACTTATTTTTTTGATACCAATGAATTCTTTGTTTGTTTTTCAAATCGAGCTAATCTTCTTGGAGTTGACTCCGGTTAGAAATACTAGTTGGACTTGGTTTATTGATCAGGATGGTTGATAAAAATAGTTCATGGAAATACTTGACTGTAGCTAAAAGTTCAACTTTTGTGAATTTTTCTGTTTTGACCATATCATTCCTTCCATTTTATATATTTACAAGCTCTGGTTCATGCTTTAGAATTAATCCCTTTGTGTTTTACCTTTTTTATCGGCATTACTGTTTTACAAAAACAATTATTTTACGTCCTGCAAAAGCAGCTATGGATTGCAATCTTCGAGTTTGAAATTTGTGTTTATTCCTTGTTGATGACTTGTAATGTTGTTTGTCCTAATATGCCAGACCTTCATTCCATCGGTGGCTTAGTCCCCCTGCTTGGTTACCTCAAAAACTCTGATGCTGGTATTCGAGCAAAGGCTGCAGATGTTGTAGCTACCATTGTGCAGAACAATCCTCGTAGTCAGCAACTCGTAATGGAAGCCAGCGGTCTTGAACCTCTCCTGTCAAATTTTGTATCAGATCCTGATCTAGCTGTTCGCACAAAAGCCCTTGGTGCAATATCTTGTAATTTTCTTTTGCTAGCTATGTTTCATTATCGTAAAAAATTCATCCAAATTCTACAGGTCATGTCTTTCTCCTCATAATGACTTGATACTCTGGGAATAATTTTCTTTTATTTTCTCTCTGTGCTTATTTATATAGCTTTGATTCGGAACAACAAGGAAGGAATTAATGCATTCCGAATAGCAAATGGTTATGCTGGGCTCAGAGATGCACTAGGTTCAGAGAATGTCAGATTTCAAAGGTTCTTGCTCATGCTGATGTCATTGGATGCTTGGTTTGCTATCATCTTCTAGTTTTGACCCCTTTGTCGTCTCACAGGAAGGCACTTAACTTGATCCAATACCTTCTTCGGGAGAACAATGCAGATTGCTATGTTGTTTCAGAACTCGGATTTCCACGGCTAATGATGCACCTAGTCTCCAGCAATGACTCAGATGTGCGAGAAGCTGCGCTGGGAGGTCTGCTAGAGCTGGCTCGGGACAGGACCTCAGGTACCACTCCTGCCTTAGCTGAAGAAGACAAGCTCCGGGAAGTCCTCCAGGAGCGTATCAAAAGCATCAGTTCAATGTCAGCTGAAGATCTAGGAGCAGCCAGGGAGGAGAGGCATCTCGTCAATTCTCTTTGGAATACATGCTACAATGAACCATCATCTCTCCGAGACAAAGGCCTTCTGGTACTTCCAGGAGAAGATGCACTCGAGCTTCCACCTGATGTCGCCAGCAAAGTCTTTGAGCCTCCACTCCGTGCTTGGGCAGCAGATAGACCACAGTCAAGTTCAGTCGATGATAAGAAGAAGGCGGCGAGTCCGCTGCTGCTAGGCCCTGGGACTGCAGATAGTTCGCTCCAGGAGCAATGAAATCTGTGACGGACTGAATCACTCATTGCTGTTTCTCTAGTTACTTTTAGCTAATGTTTCCATCAATCATCATGGTGTTTTACAAGTTAATGTTTCTCTTATAAACTATGTACACTGCGTTTGATCCTTTAGATTGATATCCGAGCTTACTGAATCTTTTTCTTGTCCTTCCTCTTGCACAAATCAAACATGGATCTTTATCAATGTATGTATGTTACATGCACTTCCTTATTCAATTAAAAGATACAATCTTGACTCAACTAGAAGAATATTATGCTTGTTTCTGCTCCTCGTGATCTAATTTCAGCAAATGTGTGTGCGCTTTTCCTTCCATCTTTCTTGCTAAAGTATACCTTATGTAGTCCAGGTACTTAACATTTCGATACATCTTGGGCAGAAGAGTGCCATCTATCATCTGTTCCAGAGGCCCAATCTCTGCATTCTCGTCTGGGATAACAAAAGTTGCGAGACTCATCCTGCTCTTCCTCTCATTTGTCACAGCCCTGTGTTCAATGCTCTGGTATGTTCCATTACTCCATGCCTGTAAGAATTCATGAAGCAACCATTTTTAGTTGAATGATATTAAAGACTGACTACCAGAGTCTGAAAATTTTCAGGTCTAAAGCATACTTCAATGGCATCGCCGATGTTTACTACAAGAGCGTGTGGAATTGTCTCTACCGGGATCCACTCGCCTATATGTTTGATTTGAAGACCAGCAACGTCTTCATCTTGCAAGAGTATGGTAATAGAGCTGCCATCGGAGTGTGGACTAACACCCATGACTTCATCAGGCCTGGAGCAAGCTGGGTAATAATTAAGACGCATGCCAAGACCCATCTCGCTGTGTAAGTTTAACAACCCTTCTCTATTCATGTTCATGAGCAAGGAGAGGTGAGAAAGCAGTTGAATTGCTACTCTCTTCACCTGCTCTGAGTACGTTGTTAAAGCATCCCTGTTAGCAATGAACATAAGTTTTAAGACTATTGTCTTGTGTTTGGTTTAAGGGATAACTATTCATGAGAAATAATAGAATAAGAGAAAGTATTTGTTAGTTCACTTCATAGAATGGAATAGATATTGACTAATTTAATCAAACCTGGCTCATTTTGCTTAACAACTTGGCTCAATCGATTTGATCAAATTGTCCAACCTGGCCCAATTAGACCTTCCAAACCTGCTCGAGTTACTCGACTTAATTTTGGCCGTTTAAGGTTTGCCTCTCTCATCAACATGCCATCCTTGATTGTTGTGTAGCCCGACCACTTTGATTCGCTTGGCTCGACCAAGCATGCCTAGCTTGATAGTCAAGACTAGTGTGCCCAGCCGGACATGCAAGCCTACCATGACCGACTAGCTTGTGCTCAGTCAGCTCGCTCGATAGATACACTTGGCCCATATTCATAGTATGTTCTTTCGATGGTTGGATAAAGTAAGAATATGTATTACAGAATGAGTAAGGAATACAACTACACTGACCCATATTCATAAATTAAGGAATGGAATACAACTATTTCTTATTAGTTGAGAATAAAAATTCCATGAGAAATAGCATTTTAAATTTATTATCAACGAAATATAGAAATCTTTATTGCATAAAAATTTAAAGAGTGTAATAGTAACCCAATGCACTATTATAGTTAATACTTGAGAATGTGGAATCTAAAGAAAGAGCGTACTTGAAGTCTGGTACTGTAGTTGGCCAATATCTGTAACTTCTTCTCCTAATCGGCTCTGTCATCAGATAAATTAGGTCATTCCAGTCCAGTTTCTGCTCTTCAGACACCACATATGCTTGTCCATAACCTTGCAGATCATTTTCTGCCATTGCATACCTCTTCTTCTCCTCGATCGGGAGATCAAAGAACGCAGCCATGGCATTCCTGATCCTGTGCAAAACATCCTCTGATATTCCATGGTGCACAATCTGCCATTTTCTGAGTTTGAGTGAAAGATAAGAATTCAAGTTAGCAAATGGCTAATATTATGCTGAGCTGACCTGGAAAAATCCCCAGTCCTTGCATGCGAGATCCAGTTTGTTTAACTCGGCTTCATCACCTCCTGAAAGCTTGGAGAAGTCAATCACTGGGATGTTGAGACCTGAAAGTTTGCTAATTTCATCTCTTTTGATTTGGTCCCTGATGTATCTTTCGGGAACACAGTTGGGATCCTTCCTCACAATCTCCTGCACACTTGGGACAGGAAGAGATCTGCCCCACCCTAGTTCTTGTTCTTCAGCGCTGGCACCATTGACCTCCGGCTCCATTTGCTCTGTGTGGAGATGTTCTGGCGATGACCACTATGTAATGGTGATGAAGTAGAATTTTCACACGTGCGAGAAATATTTTTGTTTCTTTGCCCTTCGATCCTGCATAAACAGTCATAGCGAAAGCAATGCTTTGGTCGCTCGCCGTTGTATACCAAGTTGGTATCATCAAGTGCATCCGAACTTCGACGAACGTTTCAAACATCATTTCAATTTGGAGTTGATCCTTGTTTGTGATCTCTTGTCTTTTGCCCCCTCTACCAATCATAAGGCACTTTTTTTTATTAAAAAAAAAAACTTTAAATGCATTATTCATGCGGGTGTACACCTGAGAAGGTGAAAATTTGAATACAGAACCAAGAGAAGAAGAAGAAGAAGAAAACAATTATAAAGGGGAAAAAGAATAAAGAGGCACAATATCAGAAAGATAATTGGAGATAAAATTTGAGACAGGATTGACTTAATTAATACTTACAGTCCAACATAGTGTTGTTCCTTTTTTAAAAGAAAATGAAAAACATCAACTAAATCCTTATCGGGAATTTATCAACTAGTTTCAGTAGTTGGGCATACAGTAGTAGTTTTATGTTCTTGTTCTTCACTTTAGAGTTAGACAGTGCACACCAGATTGTCCGAGGAGAAAATAAGCGAATTTTACAAGGTCCCAGTAATTGAAGGATTAAAAGAAACGAAAGCCCATGTAAATTAGCCTTTATCGCTCTCTCCCAGGTAAAAACCTATTAGACCGAACACCCATGATCTGAGAGCAGAGCAGCTACGGGTGAAGAAATCAAAACTCAAACTCTCCATTGGCCTGCCGAGCAAGATAGTGACGTTGATAAGCAATGAAATGAATCGAAAACACAAATGGCATGTGGATGATACGACAAAAACAGATAAAATTCTTGGTTGGCACCTTGTTGAAGAGAATATCCCTGCTTTTGAGATGCATTATTCCATCCTTGAGAGTGCATTTCCATCTGCTCTTTGTCCTTGTCACCTGTTCGGCCATGAGTCACAATTATGTAGAGCGAGGAAATTAAATATGCAATAGAAGCATTTACCTTTTCGAAAAGGGCTAGAACCAAATGCTGAGTATTTGTCTCATCATCTTCTTGATCAAGATCGTCCAGCTCATCATCATCATCATCGTCCTCGTTAAGAGGAGGCTCTTCATCTTCATCTACTTCATTCCTACTCAGCCTCGGTGTGCCAGCAATAGGAGTCGCACTACGTAGTTCAACTAAGTAGATGAAAAGTAAACATTGGAAATAATCTGAAATGCATACTGTATATTGAGAGGTTCCACGTGGATGCTATTACCATTCTCTCCAGGCGTATTGTAACCTTCACTTGATACTCCTTGAAATTGAAACAACTTCAAAAAAAACAAAGAATAAAAATTGTAAATAAAATCGAAACGAAAAGTGAACTGAACTATAAATAATTACAGCTTGCAGCTTTGTTGAATACATCATCATATTCGTCATTTACTCCATCACTCTGAGGAAGAACCAGAGACTCCTTTGTTTCTTTGTCGGAGAGGAACTTGGGCTTAGTATTTCCTTCAGCATGCTTCAGTGATGAATTTTCGCATTGGCTTATTACATTCTGAACAATAATAGAGAAAGATAATAGTATCAGGTGAAAAATATTGAGAGGGAGCTTGTAGCTCCCACCAATACCTAGTTAAAGTGAAACGCCAGAATACCAGATGAGCACGTTCAGATGCATGTTACATAGGATAATATTTTTTTATTCTGTTAAAAAAATTACAATTTTGAAGGACAAGTGACCTAAATTATCATTATTTTGACAAAACAAAACTTCATGCTGGATCCATTACTGAATCAATATAACTAAATAAGCCTTCTAACACATACAGAAGAAAAAGAAACAACGACATAAAAAAATAGCAGACACACCAATTAGACATAAAACATCAAGACATCAATGAAATAGATGAGTTTGATAGCTTCTTTCATATTTGAAAATTTTGTTGTCATACAACTATGAAGACTTAAGAAATAGGAAAACAACCACAGATTGTTCATTCTAAAAACAATAGAAAAGTAGCACCTCACAACGAATAGACAAATGGAGATAAATACCAAAGGACCATAACAGGTTCTATCCTTGTAATGAGATAATAAAGGTGAAACCTCCAAAGTCAAGTAATAGAAAATCTAGGTAAGGTTGTTGACGTCACGATGGCTGCTCACCTATTTTGACCTATCCCAGTTGCAAAGAACAGGAAAGATAGAACTCAAGGCAGATCTACCGAACAAAAAGTCAATCATCATGACATTTGAAATCAAATACACAACACTCACAACATTCTTTGTTCCTTCCATGGAGTGGTCTCGTGGGGTTTTAAAGTTTTCATATTGTCAAATGTACAACATATCGGATTGACATTGTTTCTGACGAACTAAGGACCAACAAGCCAAGATTGCCACAGAAAAGTGGTTTTCATCTTTTAGGTGATGGTAAAACTCACTTGCTTTGTTGGTTGACACTAAAACAAAATGAAGTTCATTGGCATTTTTACAAAACCGTTGGTGAATCTCAAATTACACTTTTGGGCAACAAGCTTGGCATGATAGATATATGTGTTCCTTCTGAAAGAACACAAGAAATATTAGGAATGACAGCTTAAATGTTTCTTGTGAATATCAGAAATAAGTCTACTCATGGATACAAGATCACCGCCTAAGAATTGAATGCTCCGAACAATCAACTTTGTAACCAATTGTCAAATCAATAGGCATTCAGATTGTTAGTTTCAATAAATTGGAACCCATCTAACTGGTTATCTAGATACTTCTTCCAAAATATATCTATGATAGGATAGGATGTATTATTACCAGACAACTTATGCTATATTATGTTCGCAATTTTGTTGGTGCAATCAGCCTAAGGTCAAGGTTGACCAAGCTCGAAATAGGCTTGAGTTAAATTTTGATGTTTGACAATATGAATATTGAGTGACAAGTACAAAATAAATTCAAGTACGAAGACTTGGCAAGGAAAAGTCCAAATATGGAGACTTGGCAAAGAAAACTCTACGTATGAAGACTTGACAGGAAAAGTTCAAATATGAAGACTTGACAAGGAAAAGTCTAAATACAGAGACTTGGCAAGAAAAGTCCAAGTACGAAGATTTGGCGGTGTAAGTCCAAGTGTATAGTCTTAGCGGCGTAAGTCCAAGTGTAATTTAGCAATTAAAGTCTCGGAGCGTGGCTCTTAGCAAAGAAGTCCTGGAGGTGCGGCCTCTTGGAAAAGGAAGACCTGATAGTATGACAAAGTCAAACGAAGCACTTGAAGGTAAACGCAAAGAGTGAAGAGTCATGGGCTTGGAGACATCCTAAAGGTGCGAGGCTGATGGAAGAGGCTTAAAGGCTTAGGTTCAGGCTAAGGATAAGGGCCAAATATGAGAAGATCATATTTGATGAGTTAAACCTCAATTTTGAGTTATACCAATTGATTGTGACTTGTGTCAGTCGACTGGTCTAAGTCCAGTCAATTGGGGCGACGATACTCAAGTGCACAAGACCGTGCTTAAGAGGCGTGGGTGCTTGGGCGACGAGGAAGTGGTGCTCAGGTGCACGACCAGTAGTCGGGGACTCAAGTGCTCAGATAGTCAGTTGATCAGTCGACTGGCCTAGGGTGCTTGGGAAACTGCGGTGCTTGGGCGATGGGTCCTCGGAAAAATGAGAAAGCGGGTGCTCAGGAAGTTCGCAATCCATCAGTCGACTACTGTGGTGAAGCAGTCGACTGGTGTTAGTGATATGCAAACAGAAGCTCTCTGAGTAGACTTTCTACTTCGATTGGTGGCTAAGCAATCGATTGATAGGCAAAGGCAATCGATTGAAATTTGACATGGATAAGCCGTTGTGAGCAAATGGTCAAGTGGCAAGTCGACTAGGGATAAGACCAATCAACTGATAGGCGGAAATGATGCCGAGCTTATAAAAGGACTTCACAAAGATTTTAGACGCCGATTTCTTGGGATTTGAAGAGGAAGGCTACTACATTCTAGTTCTTCAAAAGGATTCCAAAGCAACCAAACACAGCAATCAAAAAAAGCATTCATCGTGTAAAGTATTCTTTGTTTCTATATTTTATTTTGTATCCTTTACACATGTATTTGGTATTTGTGTTGTATAAGAACAAGTTGTAAGCGGTTTCTCTACCTCCGGAAGGTTTTAGAGAAAGAGAAAGTGATGGTGGA
>JBAMHZ010436718.1:0-10396 GCA_037177395.1 Alpinia galanga | reverse complement strand
AATCCTAGAGATGTACAAGAGCTACATTGACCCCAGCTTCAAGTGGACCAACTTCACGTTGGAAGAACAGGCCAAGGCCATATAGATTTTACTAATTGTTCTTGTATGTTTTATATGGATGCCTCCATAACGATCAACAACTTATTGCACTTGTTGGGTCACGGATATTAGAATACTGAATATTCAGTTAAGACCATTTCAATGCTCCTGCATGCACATGGATAAATATTATGGGCAATTTGCTTGGTCATACCTTTTCATTTTTCAAATGGGAATTTTACATATTTTTTCTTTTGAAATGGTATAGGATAAATTTTTTAGATTTCAACTGATTGCACTATTTTTAAATACTCATATAGGTTTTGATACAAAAAACTTAAGTTGACATATTTATGCTTCTAAACAAATTGAATAAGTAGCTTCTTAATGACCAAATCTTTCAAAATAACTCAATTGGCTGACCAATTGGGACTAAATTTCTATTTCATTCAAATTTCAGCGTTTTTTTTCCCGGGAGTTTCAATGTTGTATTTTAATGAACTTCAAAATTATTTTAAAAGTTTTAAATTATCGCAAAAAGATTTAAATTTCAAATATATCACTTCTTGTAAATACTTTACTTTGGACTACACAATCTTTTTTTTTTTTTTTGGCAATGACAGTACTGAATCTTGTACTTCCAATTCTAAAACGAACGATGGAGACTATATTAACAAAATTGCTACGAATTGTATGTATTCAATTCCAGGAAAGGTGCTTCATGTTTTTTCAGAAAAACAAGGCCACAATAAAATATCACATCTTGCTAGCACAAGTTGGAATTTTTGCTACAAAATAGAGCTAAATGGTAATGCTCTGATCATAACAAATTGCCAAAATCCAAAGATTTCGGTATCACCGAAGCTCTCTTTATCCGGGAGAAAGAAGAATTTTGCGATATCTACTTGACCTTTGCCCCGACTAGCTCATAGCCTCCTCGCTCAGTCGGAGCCCCATCCCTGTCCGACCTCCATCAGAGCAAATTTCTCTACCTTGTCGTTGCGTCGTTGCTCACTGGCAGAGGAGCACAAGGACATCACCAGAAGGGGCAATCCTCTTTTTCTATGTGGACCTGGGGAAGAAATCCACTTGTGCACTAATAGGACGAAGGCGATGAGCTAAAAAATGATTTCGTGCGGGATCTTCGAGCCCCTTCCATGGTCAAGTCTCAGCGGGCAATCAAAGGAAGGCGCTCACCTCCTCAATCAAACTACATGCGTCTGCCGAAGGTAGCCCGCGACAGGCAGCAAACTCAGTGCCCTACGGTGCAAATTTAAATGATTGCAAAAAACTACCACTAAAAAGCAAATTAAAAACCAATCAGATCTACTTTTTGTATTTCCATGGTTATACTCAAAAAACATAAGCAACCAACTGCTGCGATATAAGATTTGACAGTATAATTTTTGAAAGGCGTACATCCTTTTATTTAAATTATTCACTTGTTTAAATCCATGCCAACTATTCACAACAAACATGCGTTGAACAAGATAAAAGGCACCATTCTTTGTTTTGCTATTAACCACTAGATTATGGCACTAAACCTGCCATTTAATTTCCTAGAATTTAGTATTTTGTGTTGCTGAGCTATTGTTCCATCTATCAGATATTTGTAGTTGAACGTGATGAACGGCTACTGCGGTTTGAGTTGTCTTTCTTCCACATGGCTTCTAGATTATAGAAAACTTTTAGAGGTCTCACCTGTTTAAAAAAGTTAAAATGATTATGAACAGATATTTATGAGAAACCACAAGAGCAATTTAAAATGGAAGAAATTATTATCCCAATGAAACAAGTCATATGAATGGGATCTCGAAGAACTAGTCTGAGGAAATATCAGACAGAACCGAAGCAATCTATGCTTTAATTACTGAATACGGTAGTCACGAAGGCAGTTGTTCATATAGCTTGCAAGTGTTGGTGAAACTAGTTTATCTTCAACAATTTGTCATCGGTAGGCAAAAAATTACTAACTTGGACAAAAGGTAAGTTGCACTGGTAGATTATGTAGATAGAGCATGAAACAAATTGGACAGGTCGAAATTTTCTAGCTAAAGATGGAAAATGTATCATCTGAGCACAAAGGGAATACCTTCCATCGTTGTTTTTGAGCAATTTGGTTTTGTATAATCAACAAACGGTCAATTATATTTCTGAATGTAGGTCTTTTAGAAGGGTCTTCACTCCAGCATTGCTCAATCAACCTATAGAAAAACATATACTTTCAAAAATTAGGGGTTCCAATATGAGAGAAATACATAAGGAATATTGGAGCATAAATCAATTCAAACTAGTTCACTACTTAAAACTGATCTCCATCAAGAAAACCATGCAAGGCAAGAAAGTCCAATCTGCAATACTGCTTAGCCCGCATGGGAGATGCCCTATATTTTAGATCAATAAAAGTCATCTACTCAATCTCCAAAGGAAGCTACTTAGACATATTTTTCATAGCTAAGGATTGGTAGAACTTCACCCACATTGGAAGTCCTAATTACATAATGCTGGAGAATACATAGATGTTGCAGAAACACGATGCCACAAAGAAATCACGCTTCTTATAGATAGTGTAAAGGTCTTTAATTGTTGAAAGTTGAAACCAAATATGAGGAAATTATAATTACGTAGTTGAGGTAAGGATAAAATTTAAAACCATTTCCTGCAATTCAATCAGTTCATGTGTATAAAGAATTAAAACAATCTACAAATAGTTAGCAGCAAATTAAGTATACATCCTCCAAGAAATATGTTCATTAAATGAATGCCTAAACCATTATCAAATACATAATTTTTTCATCAGCTAAATGGGATTCCTTTACGAAAGTTCATCAAAATGCTGAATGTAAGCACATAAACAATAATATCCCAGCATCAAAGACAGCAGAAGACATACTCTTTCAGTTCATGAGAGTATTTTTTATGAGCAGTAAATCGCGGCCTCTCTTTATGGGCATATGCTCTCAGCACTTCGTTCTCTGGTTTGCCACTGAAGGGTGGGGATCCTTCAATCATCTGTACAAAAAAAAAATGTAAGTTGGGGAACACTCAGTTCAATCACCGACACAACTAGCAAGTTGCATGAGAAGGCAAGCCCTAATTTAAGAAGCCAGAGAAAAGGATTCAAGTCCTATCAATGAAAGACCCACTGTTACAATTGTCATAAATTGTCAAAGTCCAAAGCTATGGCACTATTGCTGGAAGTTTCTTTTTTTTTTTTTTTTTTTTTTGAAAGGAGAAACAATTTTACCTCTTGCAGAATTAAACAAAAAGAAAACACATCCACTTTTGTATCATACTCTTCGTTGCGGAGGACATCTGGGGCGATGTATCTGCCTATTCAGGGAAATGAAAAATAAAGTGAGCCAAAAAAAACAGTAAATGAGATTATTATAGATGCACAATTGTACTCACATGCAGTGTCTCTAGAAGTTAATGGCTTATCCTCCCTTACAGTTTTTGTCATTTTTAACATCTTGCTAACTCCAAAGTCTGCTACTTTTAGATGTCCAGAATCATCCCGCAAGATATTTCTGATAAATCAAAAGATCAAATGAAATCTTATTTATTAAAAATCAACATGATAACATAAGCTGAACTCCTTGTATAAGGAAAGAAAAGAAAGACTATGCAATCACTCACGATGGCTCAAGATCGCAGTGAATGATGGCTTCTGGTTTATGCTCATGCAAGTAATTCATGCCTCTGAAATTTGATTAGTCACATATTAGATAACAGAAAAGAGTCAAACTATTAACTTAACAAGAATGATAATTTAGGGTTAACTCATTCTTTATTACTAACCAACCTAGCAATATCAAGTGCAAACTTGATTGCCATCCTCTGACTTGGGCGCTTCTTATTCAAATAAGCACGAAGATCACCCTGCATATTGCATAAGCAAAGAATTGAACCAAATTAATCTTGGATTGTGAGGAAAGTTTGTCATGCCAAACACTCAAAACACACAGAAGAAGAGAGGTTGAAAATAACTACAAAAACTAAATATAGTACATTCTCACACCACAGTTAGTCAGCATGGCATAGCACCACAAGGGCATAAGATAAAGTGCCATAGTAGTAAAAAAACTACAATTAGATAGTTGAATATGACATTGCTCCAAATACCAAAAATAATATTTATGAAGGTTGAGAAAAAACCTTTGGTAAATACTCAGTAACAATCATCATTGGACTACTTTGAGTAACAGCTCCCAGGAACTGCACTACATTTGGATGTCTTATTTTTTGAAGTAAGGCAAGCTCATAAATGAACGCACTCCTGTTGAAAAGAGAGGAAAATATAATTGAAAAACTATATATGTATCTCCAGAAACCAAGGTACGAATATCCCCACAAAACGTTGTAATTTTAAGAAACATAACTTTTATTAAGCAATATAGGACCAACCCACACTTTATCCTCATTGGTCATGACTTCTTCACCAAACATTTTAACAGCAACTTGAATTCCACGCCATGTTGCTAACAGAAATGTGCCCTGAAAAATAAATTTGTAAAAGGAATGTTTAGAGAAGATAAATACCACTAAATCAATTTAGGCAAATACTATTTTATAGTAAATTAAGAAATACAAACTAAGGACATTTGTTCAGTAAAATAGATACAATTTGTTCATTGAAGATGAACAAGAATGGATATATCTGTTAAAGAGCAGGTTGGAGTAACCTATGCCACGTCTTTCATTGCCTCCGTACGAAAAGAGTCCAGCATTAGAACAAAAAAACCTCAGCAAAAAGATACTTCCTGAGTAATCTTAGTGTGCACACAGAGAATCTTTATAACATACATAAAGCAACAATTCTTAACATAATACTTCACCATGTGGCAAGCAGTCCACAACCAAAAAGATCATTTTATATGCATGACATACCGGAAGCCTAGCACCGTGCTTCACCAAAATCTGGATCACTTCTTGGTTTTGTAATGCATTGCATCTGCAAGGGGCTGTTAGTGAAACAACAATGAGGAATGTTTGAACTAAAACAATATGAAATGCTCGGACAGAGAAAGACCTGAGAAGGGAAAAGAAACAACCGTTGAATGATCTGTCATGCTTTCCTCTGGTGCTATATTTTTTCATAAAGGTGCCCATAGAACCAGTTGATTTGTAATGAATATCAGTTTGTCCTCTTAAGTTATAGCTTAAGGTCTAACACTAATTTAATCGAACTAAGATGTCATAATTTGGAGAGTGTTAATGGTTGGCTGAACTTCGTTAGAAAATAAGCTAAAGATGCAGTATAAAAAAAAAGAACTTATAGATGTTACATTCCCTTCAACTCATTCAGAAGTTACACAATCTTATACAGAAGCAAATTGAAAGGAAGGTTTTTGTTTAAATATGCCAGGAGGGAACAAATATTCTACATTTGATATCATTGGAGTCGAAAACCGTTAATGATTTCCGAGCGACCCTAATTAAATCCCGAGAGCAGAGAACCAAAGTAAAGTGCTTACCGTGCTCCCCCACCGATCCTGAACGTCAACTTTAGCGCCCCTCTGGAGGAGCAGCTCGACGACGTCGCCGAACCCCTGGCAGGCGGCGACGTGCAGCGCGGTGCGCCTGTCAATGTCGCCGAAGTTGACGTCTCCGCCGGAGTCGAGGAACTCGCGGATCCCTGCGAGGTCGCCCTCACTGGCGAGGTACATGAGCCGGATGTGGGAGTCGAAATCCAGCACGGAAGGATCCTGCGAATCATCGATGACCTCCGACCGCAGCGAGTCATCGCGATCCGGAGGAGCGAGGGAGGATTGCCTGCCGAGGGGAAATCGCCGCGTGGACACGGACTCCATGGCCGAGAGCTCGACTGCTCGAGGAGGATGGATTGGAAGCCGACTTCGCTCGATTCGAACCTACTGCGATCTACTTTAGGGATGACAAAGCAAAAGGAGCAGGTAGCTTGACTTTCGGTTTTTCTTTTTTTTTCGGTGGGCAGCAGCCAGAAAGCGGAATGCGTTGGCGGGGGAGTGGAAAATGGAAAATTGTATTGACGATTACTCTTTTTTTTTTAAAAAAAAAAATCTGATAATTTGATACGATTTTATTACGATATCAAAATCTTGGAAACCAAAAACATAGCGTATTGTATATTTTTATGCAATTTTATTAAATTACTTGCACATTAAACCACTGTCTCTCAATTAACTTATTCTAAAATGTTTATGTGTGAATTGTAATAAATAAAATAGGCCAAGTTGGATGAGTAAATTAAATGATTCCAAAAGGCAAGGTAACATGACAGAATGAAAAGCACTGTTGATATATTTTATCACAAATTTACTACCAAACTTTTAAGAAGGAGACAACTCAATTCGCATAGCTTCGATCGCACTCTTAGTGCGGGAGTCCAGAGATGGCACTTACTATATATTTACTTTTTAATCTTATCCTTTTCACTAAATAAAAAAAATGATCCTAACGATGAAAATTTTATTTAAAAAAAAAATAAATTTCTTTCTATATTTTTTTTTAAATCTAAATTTGGGACTCCCCACCCAGCTCTGACTCTAGCCGCATATGAAAGTGTTTTAGTTGCCCATTTATATAGTAATTTACACTCAAATAACAAAAATTTGTAGTTATTATGGAAACTGAATTAAAGTCTGAATATCCTCTAAATTTTGATCTTATAATCTTTATTATAAAAATAGATGATTTATACGAATTCATATTAGTCCTCAAAATGATCTCAACTGGTGCATGCATAAAAATTGAAAGGGCGCATTTGATTTAAGTTATCATACATAATCTTGATTATATGATTATCAAGTAATCACATAATCAAGGTTATAAGAATAAAACATAATTTATATTGTTTGATTTAAACCTAACTAATGTAATAAAAATTTGTTTGTTTAAAAGTTTTAATATATAACCTAGTTTAACATTTTACTATATTACTCTTAATTCAATTACAAGACTTCGTTTACTTCTAAATATATTAGCGATTGACAATCGACGGAGGCCGGTGGAGGGGACTGCGATGATCAACAACCGATGGACGGTGGTAGCTGATGACAATAGAAGCTTACGATCAGCAGTAGTAGCGGCGGTGACAACTGTGGTAGCGGTCGCTGGTTGTTGCCATCGGTGGCGGCGACAACCGGCGACTCGACGGTGGTGGCAGCCAACAACTTGGCAGCCAGCGATAGCCACTACTGACGACCGGCGACAATCGACCCCATATAATTGATTAGAATTTTAATTATATTTAGATAAAATTGAAATTTAATAAAATTTGAAGAGTAATTTTGAAAAAAATATATTTGTTAATCCCAGAATCAATAAAATTTTTATCATTCCTAAGACAATGTGATTTCTGATTGTATGACTCTTTTGTTGACATGACAGATATTTTTTATTATTTGAAAATTATTGATTTCTTAAACAAATAAGATTAGTATAAATAATTTTAAATGGATAATTAAGATTATCGATAATAACCTTAAATCGAACACATCCTCCTGAGAGTTAATCCATGTAAAATTGTAATTAAATAATCCATGCATATAACTAAAATACAAGATTAGTATGGTCTCAATTAAAAAAAAAACCACAACGGTTCAATATACATATTTGTCACGCTTTGTTTATAAAACAAATAAAACTTCTCTTCATCCGTTTGAATGGCATCAGCACACATTTTTTTTACTAAACGGCCATACAAATTTAGAATGGAGTGTTTGACTTGCTCCATGTATGAGTGAGACGTGGCTCTCAAATCACTGCGGGACAACGAATTAGATCTAGATTTACTTCAGAATTTATTTTTTTAATTAGTATCTTCAATCTCTGATTAATCTAATCAATTCTACTTTACGATCCTACAGAAAAGCCCTGAGCTGAAAGTTTTCAACTTTAGGACAGTTTAGAATTTATAGTTACACAATTTTTAAAAGATTAGTTTATATCAAAGTCTTACTCTTTTGTCGTATAGATTTTTTTAAAAATTCATCATCAAATCATGTTTCAACAGACGATCAAATCGAGTTCTCCTCTAAAAATCCATTATTTGGAACTACATCACTATCTATGTATTTTTTAATTGTGTTTTTAATTTAATCCGTAAAAATAACTGAAAATGACTGATAATACGACGACTAAGTTTTTCCACTGAGCTTCAAATAATTCCTGACGTCTTTGTGTTTGTCAGTTTCATAATTTGGATTGCGATACTACGCGTTTGTTCTCCTTTATCTGCAAGCAAAAATTAAAAATAAATAAAAAAAGCTCTTTTATCGATTAGGGAATTGTGCACTTGGAATATATACTGAGTTGAGCTAATAAACATATTCATTAATATGTGAAAGAGAGAATAAAATAAGAATAATAGCAAATAATACCATAATTAGAATAACCACGTACTAAAAACCTGATCATTTAGTAAGTCATAATATAATAAAATATGTAATATAATAGAATGTAATTAATATTATATTATTACATTTAATTAAAATTTATAATGTAATCTTTAATTATAAAAAGTGATTATATTCTTTTATTTGATATTTATTTTTATTGTACGTCATCAATTGTTAATTACCACCGACCGACAGTGATGAGTGGCCAATCAGCGACAGGCAACAGGCAGCGGATAGCAAACGACCAACAACCGACGAACAAGCAACCGACAAGCAAGCGACGACCGATGGATGAGTGACGATCGACAGGCAACTGACGACCAGCTAAAGACCTGCGACCGCGATCGATGATTTTTAATCAGCATTGACTATATTAACCTTGTAATGTAATCTGAATTACATAGATTTTAGTTAGATTATAATAATTATCTTATATTTCGTAATTCAAAATATATTATATTACGATATTAAAATTATACTAAATAAATAAATCAATTTTATAATATAATATTATAAGGCAGATTAAATTATCAATATTTTTCTATTCATACCTCATAAATGATAGTTGCTGAGTGAGTCGCAGGTTTACAAGGCACAAAGCCAGGAGCGGAGTTCACAACCCAAGCAAACATCAGCTTCACAAGCATGTCCAAACTGTTATATGCACAAACCAAAGAGAGAGAGAAACAAAATTGGAGCTATTCCACATAACTGGCATTATTATTACTTTCTTTACAAGATCCAACATAGTATGAGCAAATTGGATGCCAAACTTTGACTTCCATGAAGCTAAAATTGAAGGCGATATCCTCAAATTCTAATTGGATGTAGCATTCATCATTCACCTTTAACCCTGGAATGTGTAGTCAGTGGATACGGTGAGAGGCAGTGAAAGATACTGTAATTGTTTTTCTTGAGAAATTGAACAGCTTACATAAATGGAGCAGCAGTTTCACTAGCTTTGAACATGTTATTTACAATGTCAGGTTTTTCATCTTCTGCACCACCATTGTACGACGAGAGTAACCTTGTCTGAGTGAATGTAAACTAGGGTGAATTGGTCATTAACAGCTAAAGGTAGAATGCAGACAACAAAAGAACTATTAGAAGATTAGGATGAACAAACGACCTTCAATTAGCAAGATACAAGAAATTCCTGGTGCAAGGTTAGATGGCACTCACATTCGAATCAAAGTCAGGGCTAATCAAATTGATGGCTAGGTTCCTCATCAATTGCAACACCTGCACATTGATGGTAGGCACTGTTATTTCTTTGCAGGTAAAGTAAGAAGCACAATACAAGCAGATAAATTGCATGTCGTTTTAACTATAGTGGGGAAAAATTACGTGCCAAAGTTCATATAAATATCTCTTTCCTTTTTTTTATCTAATATGATATAACCGTTCAAAAGTTTAATTTTTAGCTTCATTTACTGCTTTCTTAACTTCTTTCTTGGTTATTATATATATATATTTTTTTAAATTTTCATTTTTACAAATATATAATTCTTTATAGGCTATTTATTTTTTATTTACTTTCTCTTGTACCTTCTCATTCTACTACTAAGATTCTTTACTTGGTAGTGCACGTCCTTTTGATTCACCAATTATACTCTTGGCTACTATTTTGAACTTTGATATCATCTTATCCCATGTTGTATTAAAGTCACTGTATATTTCACATAATATTTGTACTCCTACCTTCTTTTTAAATATGTTCTATTTCTCATTCTTTAATTTCAACCACTTAATTAAGGGAGTCGTGTATATTTTACTTTTATTGATACTATGCATGAGGCGTATATCTAACACTACTGACTTATAGTGAGTAGTTAAGCTTTCTCCAAGGATGATTTACAATTTTTACAAATCTTTCTATCATTCTTCCTAACCTTAAAAAATCAATTTGTAATTTATTATTTTCACTTTTCAACATAATCAAGTGTTCTTCTCTTTTCTTAAAAAGCGTATTAGCT
>JBAMHZ010436709.1:0-10397 GCA_037177395.1 Alpinia galanga | reverse complement strand
AAATATACTCACTAGTCCACTCGGTTTCTGCACCCGTTATCTAGCAGAAGCAACGGTCCAAATTCATGGGTGGGCGAGGGCCCCACACTCCTCTAGCCTCGCGCCCACCCGTCGGATATCCCTTCTTTCGTTCCGCATGGCATCGCCAGATCGCTCCGCCCCTTTTACTGTTTGTAGCACGGCACGGATCCCCTGCCTAATGCTCCGGGTTCTTGGTTTGGTTGTCCTTAGACGACGGAGAACACTGGGTGGGTGAGGCGTGCTTACGAAAAGCGGAGTCTGTGGCATATCACATGTACCGGATGGGCATCATGTCCCTCGTCTTCGAGGATGTTCCTGGAATCGATCGAGACAGGTTGGAGTTTCTCTTATCCTCGTGCCTTATGGGAATGTCGTCGCGCTAAGTGCTCTGACAGAGCTCCTTGGTTCTTAGTGTTGGTTAGGTGTGTAAAAATGGCGCTTGTGCACCATATTGCTGAAGGTGGGAATGTGCACCTTTGGTTTGCTTAATTACTTAGTCTGTGTTCATTTAATTTGATTGTATTCCAGGATATATTGTGTTCAAAATGTCTACAAGGTTAACGGCATTCACATATTTCTCATGAATTTTGGGAATTTGTAGACTTAATAGTGCCACATATTTTCCAAAATCTTATTTCATGGATGCATGCTCAAAATCAGTAACTATGTGAAGTTCACTTAGTTCATGTCATGGTCTATAAAATTCCGTGAGAAACTTCTGGTTTCGCCAACGAATGGAAATGTGGAATAGATTGGGATGGTGGATTAAGTTCAAGAACACAGTTGAGTCCTTCTGGTAAGCTTCTTTTTCTAAGTTGACGAAGACTTGTCCAAGTTATATAGATGGATATGCGCATAGGTAGATGATCCAAATTTCCAATGATTTAAGTTGATTGAAGCAGTTGACGATAAGAAAAAAGTAGATTAAATCCTAAACAAAGACTTTTGGGCTAGTAAAAAGTAGTTTGTGGGCCCTGGATCTTCTTTCATAGTTGACGTTGCACACGAAAAAGGAAAATCTATTCTAATTGCTATCTTAAGGATTGTTTTTTTTGCTATACTTACTAAGAAATCATGCTTCTTATATCAGGTTAAGCCAGTGTAGGTGGTAATTTTTTATGACTCCTTTCTTTATTGAGAATACCTGATGGGATCAGTTTCATAGAGCTTTCTGTATATAGAAAACCCTTATGCTCAAGACTTTATTGACTACCTATAGAGGAGCAATCCAACAGGACATCCATTCAAATGACTGAAAGCTTTACCTAAAGAGGAGCAATTCAATAGGACATCCATTAAAATGAGCGAAAGCTTCAAGTTGCTTATTTGGTACTCAGTAGGGCAGGTGGCAATGCTTGTCCTTAAACTGTGAGTTGTACGTATGACCGAGGAAAGGTAGACCCATCACTGCTGTGTATGTTTGTGATTGATCATTAAGGAAAATCCATCTCTATGTTGGTTCTTTCAACTATTATGCCAATGTGACTGATAAAATTTGACAGGCATGGTCTGCATTTCCCATCATTTCACCAGTTCAGATTTGATTGACGTGATGGATTTGCCACCATTTTTTTCCTCAGTTCTGAGTTTGCATGTTTCATCATCTTATTGTTTAATTAAAATATGTTCATTGATAACCTGGTCATCACAAAGACTCTTCTTTTCTATTCCATGATTCTGAAAGCTGAGACATAGAATCAAGCATTAAAGGAACATAATATTGTTTTTCCATCCACACTAATTTTTAGTGGTAAAAGAAGCAAATTTAATTTGATATTATAGCTATTTATCTAACTTATATTTTTTGACCGAAAATAGGTCTATCTTGATATCCATTTTTTTACTTATTTTTTGTTTTTATTAATTGTCCCATTAGCCATTGTTGGTGACATAACTCCATCTGACAGTGTCCCAAAGTTGGAAAAGAGTCAAAAGGGAACGTGAAGCCTTGGACTATATGTGCAATGTACTTGGTGCGGGGTCTAGAGGTATGCCTTTTTATTTGGCAGATGCTTAACGTAAACTCTAGTGAGTTCTTTCTTTGTAACTAATTTAGTTTTGCACCAATTATTTTCAGTAAAAAAAAAAAGTGAAGTTAGCATTCACAAACTTACCATTTCCTAGATTGCTGGTTGAAGCTGAGACCTTTCTGAGCTTACTAAGAATTTTTCGTTGGGCTGTTATCTCTTGTATAACATGAAGATTGGTGAGGGTACTCATGCTTTTCAATTCCTATGGATATTTTGGCAGCTAAAGAGATAGGTGAATTGTGGATGGAATATGAAGAGAACTCTTCACCCAAAGCAAAGTTAGTCAAGGACTTTGACAACGTAAAATACTATGAAGAGATAGGTGCATTCTTGAGTATTGCTGCGCCATCTGTCATTTGCTAAGTATGTATTGACATTCAGTTTGCCCAATCTTCTAGCAATTCTGCTTGTTTTATTATATTTGATATTTTCACATCTCATGATCTTCAGGTGACTGTGTTATCATGCTGGTAAGCTTCTCATATATTCACTCTGTTATGCCTATCTTGTTCATTTTCTATTATTCTGGCAAGATCTATCTTTTTTTGGTCAAATATGACTTCAATCATATCAATCTCCAGATCGATTTTTTACTTTCTAATATTGGCATTGAAAGGCTTTTTTTTCTCTGATATACAATTGAACTAGAATTAATTGTCTAGTAAATTAGTTTGGCAATGCAACTTTGGTGTCGACATTTCTTTGGCCCAATATGAAGTGTTAATTATGAGATGATCCTAATGGATTCCTAGTAACTTGCAAGAAGAATCTTGATTCCCATGTTTTTATACCTTAATCTGGATTACATTTGAAGGGATAATAATGAAGATTACCTCTCTTCTGGTATTTCTTGATGTTAGATATTTTGGCACAGAGTCTTGCTAGATCATCATCTAGTTCATTTTATTGCATATGCTTATTTTTAAAGTGATTGATTATTATTTGCATCATTCTCCATTGAGGAGAAAGTGTTCCTGTCTTCCCTTTGGTCGTCCATTGTAATGAGTAATTTTGCACTGTCATCTCTGCTTTGACCTTCAAGAATAAAGTTTCTTATTATATCTTCCTTTGATTGTCCCTTATCTTTCCAATAATTAATGAGTTGTCGCACCTTCGTCTTTGCTTTGGGATCCTAGCGATTGACTTTGTTTGTCATCTTCTTGTCCTAAGGCATAGATGCATCTTCATTTTTCTTCTTATCTTGAAGAAACTGTTTCATTGATTTTGTTAGCATCTTTTTTAGTTGCTCCTTCCAGTCACCAAGGGAAACTCATAAATGAACGCATAGTAAAACTTAGCTTGACTAAAGCCTATAACAAAAAAATATATATATCACAAATTTTCTTTATGTGCATGTTTCCTCATTGATCTATTAGATTTAGGCTCATGCCAAACTCTTCTCTATTCTCTGTCTTTGGATTCATGTTTTGGTGACTTTTGATGTTAGAAACTATTTGATATTCTTTGACAAGGATTTGTAGCGACTTTGACCGCATTTTTATTTGTAATTTTTATAGAGGATTTGCATTTCACTGACTTTGCAGGCAGCTGAATGATGTTTACAGCCTCCTTGTTTCAAGCAGTCAAACAACTTGAATGAATTTACTGGTCATAGTTTAGATAAGCATCCTCAGGTGATGCTAATTGAAAAAAATATAGTTAGACTTTTCAAATCTGTATTGGGAGACAAACTGATGGTTTTGAGTTAAACGCAATTAAGATTTAATCTATAAAATGTGATTTGAATAATTTATACAATTAGAAAATGACAAGTGAAGGAAGAATCAAATTAGATGGATAAGAAATTCTTGTGCTCCAATGATCAATTATCACATGTTCCTGCATCCTATTACAACAGTGTTTGAACCTTAGAAAAAGATATATCATTTGATATTCACCTTCCCTTCGCTGGAATATCTATATATTTTAAGTTACTGTCCTTTTCAGTTTTCTAGTTCTTGTGTTATATACATACACACACACAAAGTGATCCTATATGAGAAAATAGTGAAAACAATAGTTCTGGTAACCTTTTCCTAGGTCCAATTTGTTATGAGTTTATATGTTGTTTATCAGTTAGCTGCTTTTGAACTCGATGATACTTTTATTGTTTTACAGGTCGAGATGATCCTCCAAGCTCTAGAGTATGAAGATGGTAAGATTTTTCTATGCATCATTATATTAGAAAGGACTTTGCTATCATAAAAGCATGGTGGTAGTGGTTCAGGGTTTTGGCGGTATGGGCCGACTTTGATAAACAAAATATAAAAAACTATTGATGCTAACTGTACCAGGCAACAAATTCTTGCAGTACCAATTTTGAATTGTTGGTTCTCAAATCTTTTAGAGTTCACAGGATAATGTGTTATTTTCCATTTTCTTTCAAACATTAGGTATGCATAAGTTTTATGATTCATTAACTGTTTAAGAAACAATGCTGCAAAATAAGTTGCACATCTTTAACTTACTGGTATCATAGACCTAATGCTACCCTTGCTTCAGGTTTTTCTTATAGCACAAGTTATGTTATCTTTCTAGTGACATAGCTTATTGTACTTAGATGAATACGTCCTTAAACTTTGCTATTTAAGTTTCTTGATACTTGGATATTAATTCTCGCAGAGCGAGAAATTGATGTGGAAGAATTTTTTGAGTCTACTGCAGGTATGAGCTATACATGTTTGGTGAAAGAAAAAAGAAGCCTATGTAGATTCCTCAATCTTATGATAAAAACAGTCTTTGATTGTGATAATGTACTACTTCGTTGCCAGAAATGTTGGCCTATGGAAGAAAAGCTTTGATAATTTCAGAAAATCAATTAAAATGTATGAAGAAAAACAGTCTTGAGATGACTTCACAAAAAATGAGAAGCCTGCAGCATTAACTATTTATGGCTGACTACATTGTATCTTTTGAGCATAACTACTAAATGTTATCGCTCACATGCCAATAGCTTTGCAGGAAAATTCCAACCCCATGTTGGCAAAGCATGGGCATCAGAAGTTGTGTCAAGAAGGAAACGAGGAAAGTAGGCTGGGATCTCGTGTGAGGGCGACTTGGTTCTCGTTCCTCTTGTTTACAAATTGGCAATCAACGTTCAAGCCGTTAATCTTTCTCCAAGTAATTAGTGCTAAAACAGCTGCTAAGCTAGGAAATAAAGTGAAATCAGCTTTCATTTTGATGCCAATTTACAATACATTATTTTAGCTTCTCCCCAAAAAATGCATTCCGGCTTCCACTATCTTTGCCGGAACTCATCCATTTCCATTTCTATTTTTAGTTGAGAATAAAATGCAGCTAATGAAACACCAGCTTGTCATGGTTTGATCTTCTCATTCTCCCTCATGGTAGCAGGCTCTCAAAGAACATTGAATTTATTTTGCTCTTTGTTCTGTATTTAGAAAGATTTCATTATCCTTTTTGCTAATCTTAATTGCTTTTGACCTTGCCTTGTATCAGCATTAAAGATCCGTCACAACTGGATGAACTATGAATTGAATACTTGAAATTAAGGTTGTATTATGAATTGAATACTTGAATTCAAGATAACATTCTCTGCTGCAAAACCTGAAATCACTCTTGTAAGTTGTAATAATATCTTAGCTTTTGTTTTTGATACTGCTATTACTTAAGGTAGATTCTTTAGAAAGAAAATTGCACGCAACTTTTGATTCTTTTAAATTCCTGATGCAATATTTGAAATTTCATAATCTTCTAATTATTAGCCTATAGCCGAAAAGGACATTCAGGAGAATAACATGGTTATCCTCTTCTATCTTCTTTTTGATTTCTGCTGAAAAAAAGGCTATTATCTACTTTTAAGTGCAGGTTTGGTAAGCAGCTCTACAAGACAACATCCACTTTCATGTGTTTGAATGGATCAAGTCGCCGTCTCATGGCGCTTGACTTTTACATTCACAGCTGACAAAGCAAAATAAATAATAATAATAATAATAACAATAAAAAATTAATTTGGTTGCTGTATGACGTTGTAAAGTTTGTTTCATGCCTAATTGTGTTAGGTTAATTAATAATCCACTTCAATATTAACCGTTTTATTATTAGAAAGATAGCATTCATGTCACAGGTGCCCACCCGAATTGAATTAGGAAAGCAATAGATTTGGCCTTGTCACGTGCGGTCAACACCCAAATTGTCAGCGCTCACGGTGTCTCCTTATGATTTTTTCATTAGATTTTTTTTATTAGCATTAAATATTAATTTCGAGATGATTGATTCGATCTTATAAAAAAATCTATTTTTTATTATGATAAATTTGAGAATATTTTACGATGGAGAGTTCAATAATTTATTTATTTTTATTTCATTACAGTGCATTGTAACTAAGAATAACTTTACGTGGTTAAATTCGAGACATTGATTGATAGAGAAATTTAGTAATTAATTTTCTTTCCCTCTTTTTTCCTTCTTTTCTTCAGTATTGTGTAAAAAAGTGATTCGTTCATCCTCATCACCTTATCAACCAGTCCTACAATTAATAAAGAGAAGGTAAATTATGAGGAATATTTTGTGCCCAATCAAGAGCTAATGTGACAGGAGGACAGACATCTTGAAAAGGTTTGTAACCTTTGGAAATTGATCTTTTCTCTTTTGTATAAGTCTATTATTATGCTAGCCACAAAACTCTCTTGTGGGGACAAAGAGAATAGACCCCTCTTTCTTCACTCTAGGTCTTCTAATAGCACTAACAAATTGTAGTAGAGCAACGGTCTCATCCGATCACATTTTTTTCTTCCACAGTGAACAAAGGCTTTTGCTCATAATTAAGTAAATTCAGAAATAATTTTTATTTTTCAAAAATAAAAAAATACTTTTATGGGTGAATAATTAATTTTCCCTTCCCAATCTGGAGTAGCAATAGTGGAAACTATTTTATTGCTTGCTTTTCTCTTAAAACACTTAAATGTGATACAGAGAGAACCCATACATTAGTTATACACCTCTTTTGCTCCTCCTTGTCTCATAATAAATTTATGCAAAACTCAAATTTGAACATAAAATATTGAAAGAATGTATTTTTTTTTTTTTTATAGCATTTAAAGAGTCGAATGCAATAGAGCTGGTTTGAATTTTATAGAAATTTTCTATAAAAAATTATAAATTTATAAAATCCTTGTAAAATTTAATGCTAAATTCCTAGAATCTGAATTTTTATAAAATCTATTATAAAGATATGAAATCTCATGAATTCAATTTTATTTATATATTTTCAAGTATATTTTAAGTGAAGTATATAGAGAAATGGCGCCTTTATTTGAAAAGAGGAATGAACCCTAATGCCCCTAATTAAGGTTAGGTTTTCCAAATTAAGGAATTAACACCCCCTCCGCCTTAAGTTACAAAATCATCAAACGCCCGAGTGCAAATGCCAAGTCAAACGCCCAATCTCTCTTTATGGGACCCACAGCCAATGACCAAAGACAGGGCCCTCCATATGAGACCATAAGGGGCCCGCGGCTTACAACCAATGGAAAGCCCTCCTCATGATGGGTAAAATACGACCTTCTGCTAATTATATATATATATATATATATATACTCTCTCTCTCTTCACAGCTCCGCCAATCTCCCCTTCGTCTTCTTCCGTCTTTGCTGCCGCAGATAGAGACTGAGATTGAGAGAGGGGAGCGATGGTTCGCTTCAGCAACAACCTTATCGGGTTGCTCAACATCATCACGTTGTTGCTTTCGATCCCCATCCTGAGCGGTGGGATCTGGCTGGGGCGGCGCGCCTCCACCGATTGCGAGAAGTTCCTGCAGGGCCCCATCATCGCCATCGGCGTCTTCCTACTCCTCGTGTCCATCGTAGGAATCGTCGGCGCTTGCTGCCGAAACTCTTGCCTTCTATGGATCTACCTCCTCGTAATGTTCATCCTCATTATCCTCCTTTTTTGCTTCACCATCTTCGCCTTTGTCGTCACCAATAAGGGCGCCGGGGAGGCGGTATCTGGACGCGGGTTCAGGGAGTACCGCCTCGGTGACTACTCCAACTGGCTGCAGAAGAGGATGGAGAACTCCAAGAATTGGCGGCGGATTAGGAGCTGCATCCAGGATAGTGAGGTCTGCCAAAGTCTTCAAAATAACCAGACTTGGAGCCAGTTCATGAATAATAACCTTTCTCCTATCCAGGTTGGTGCTCTCACATTGCTATTGAATCTGAAAAATGACTCTCTTTTTTTTGTGTGTCTTTGACGGAGTCCTCTACTAGCCATGGGATCTTTGTTTCTTATATGCGGAAATGTTTGGGCTTCAAATACCTATGGAAACCGATTGCTATGGATTTTGAAAAAAATGAGTTTTTTTGGATCTAGGCCAGGGTTCCATTGGTCTTCCCGATGCTGTAAACCTCTTTGAGGTTCGGCCGTTACGTTATATTTTTGTTCTCTTTGTTTGTGTCAGTTTTCTTTTTTTAAGTACAAGCTATGATTTCTTTTTTTCCAAAAAGTAATCTTGATTCCCGTGGTTAGGTTCAAATCGCAAGGATAATTGGTTTTGTAGGTTCTATTTGAACAAATGATTTCATTTTACTGAACATGAAGTTTGATCTCAGCGGACTGGATATAAATGGTTCTCGCCCAGCAAGGGTTCTACGTTAGCTGTCTAAAAAAATGTTGAATCGCTATATTAGTGGTCCCCCATCGTTGCCCCTACGTGTGGAGGGAGGTAAATCAGGAACCCAGGGTGGTCAGCGCAGAAATGTGGAATCATTGGTAGCCTGACGGTGAAACCCAGGAATCGATCCCTTATCTTTTTGGACCTTAATACGGCTACGCTAGCCGTCCGAGTGTCTAGATAATATATTCCTGTTATCTTTGGAAATAAATATTTGAATTTGATGATGACCAGGACACACTACGCAGTTGAAGAGTCATATAAAAATAAACGTGCAGGATTTGATTAGGCTTTATCTTTAGTTCATCATTTTATAAAAGTTGAATCTTGCTTTTTCTGCTTTACTTTTGTATTTGACGGTGTTTCTCAATTTGTGCTATCCTTCTTTACTTTACGGGATTCTGTTTTTTCTGATGCTCCGGGACGCCTTGTTTATTATCCTCCGATTATTTAATTTCGGTAGTTGTGGTGAAGTTTGACATTGAATACTGGGCGCTTTATCCTATTAGTCGAATACTAAATTTAATAAACTGTGTCTTCTTTCTTATAAAGGTTGAACTCTTTCATTTTTTGATGATTTTTCTTGCTACGTCTTTTACTTTGTATCACCTATTAGAAAATTATTTAGGTCAACGAAACACACGAATCTTTTGAACCTGCAACTAGCTTATATATTATGCAATATGATATGTTTTCTTATTCATTGAAATTAGTGTTCTTATACGCTTTGTCAGTTCACTGGAGAGCAGCTGCCTCTTTTTATTATGTCGTTTGGTTTTTTAGATTGATCGTGACTTCACTGATGCCTCTTTCTTTGGGTCAAGTCCTCGTGATTTTATTTTTTGATTTTACCTAAAAGGTTTCATACCAATGAAGATATATTTTCATCTTATAAGCATATAACTTTTTTCATGTCTTACCAATGTGGGACTTTGATTATATTCTAATACTCTCAACAATCTCCACCTTAAACGAAGGACCACATTGAGCCCCCCCTCAAGCCTATCTATCCTCGAAGGACTTTCTCTGCTTTATGTTTGATCTTCAACCTACCATGTCTTCCTGTCAACTATCTAGTCTTTCTTACCCAGCTGGACTTCCTGCAAGTTGTCCGGTCATCTTGACCCAACTGGACTTCTTGCCAATTGTCTGGTCATCCTGACTGAATTGGACTTCTTGTTAGTCGTCTAGTCCTTCCGACTCAACTAGACTTCCTGCCAATTGTCCAGTCCTCCTGACCTAATTGGACATCCTACCTGGTGTCTGGTTCTCTTAATTCAAACATGGGAGTCATACTTCATTCGTTCGAGGTGCATGACTTGAAATAGACCATGACTCTGATACCAATTGTTAGTGCCTATAAGATTCACATACATCTATAATGAAATGATATTGTCCACTTTGGATCTAAGCCCTCATAGTTTTATTTTTGAACTTTACTCAAAAGGTCTCATACCAATGGAGATATATTTTTTATCTTATAAGCACATGATCTTTTTCATGTCTTACTAATGTGAGACTTTGATTGTATTCTCAATACTTCCAATATATGCTACTAAGAAGTACTACCCTAGCTTGGTCTTCCTTCTTTTTCTAAGCATGATATACCTCCTGATCTCGTCTAATTTGAGCTGTGATACCCTCCCCGGGGTCCACCATCTTGTGCTTAAGAACCTCCCTGAGTTCTTTTTCTTTGAAAATAAATTGAACCTTCT